>CAUYQU010101307.1:0-16237 GCA_963574635.1 Cheracebus regulus | reverse complement strand
GTTTCTCTCTTGTTGCCCAGGCTGGAGTGCAATGGCGTGATCTCAGCTCACTGCAACCTCCACCTCCCAGGTTCAATCGATTCTCCTGCCTCAGCCTCCCAAGTAGCTGGGATTATAGGCACGTGCCACCTCACCCTGCTAATTTTCTATTTTTATTAGAGGTGTAGTGACTCACACCTGTAATCCTAGCACTCTGGGAGACCAAGGCAGGCCGATCGCTTGAGCTCAGGAGTTCAAGACCAACCTGGCCAACATGGCAAAACCCCATCTCTATCATAAATACAAAAAATTAGCCAGGGGTGGTGGCACACACCTGTGGTTCCAGCTATGTGGGAGGCTGAGGTGGGAGGATCACTTGAGCCCGGGAGGCAGAGGTTGTAGTGAACTGAGATCACACCACTGCACTCCAGCCTGGGCGACAGAGTGAGACTCCGTCTCAAAAAGGTACATTTTGTTCGTTTCCTCTGCAATATTTTTCATGCAAGCATAAATAATTTTTAATGAATGCCTGCCCTCTAAATGTTATGTGATTTTGTTTTTGCAACAAGCCTGAGAGGCTGGTTTCCTTATTCTTATTTTTACAAATAAGTAAATCACGGCTTAGACTAATGCAGTCAGTCAGGGTCACCCCGCCCGAAGTGGCAGAGGCGAGGGTGCTGCCCGCTGTGTCTCCCTCCAAACTCACTGCCGCCTGGAAAAGCATGAATCCTGCTTCTGCTGGGTAACTGATTTATGCTGTGGTTAAGTCACAGACTATGTGGCATTTACCTGATTGAGCCAGTGGCTCTTTTCAAAACATTCCCCTCAGGTGTGTATTTACCTTCTTGAAGACAAGTGAATTATTGAGCAGTTCTCACCCTGGACTTGTGGCCTAAATGAGAATTCTCCGGGGGATTTAGTGGAACTCCATTTAGCCCTTTCAATTCTCTTTTTTTTCTCTTTGAGTCGTATTCTTGCTCTGTCACCCAGCCTGGCGTGCAGTGTCGCTATCACGGCTCACTGCACCCTCCGCCTTCCCAGGTTCAAGCAATTTTCCTGTCTGAGCCTCCTGAGTAGCTGGGACTACAGGCACACACCACCACACCCGGCTAACTTTTGTATTTTTAGTAGAGACAGGGTTTCACCATATTGGTCAGGCTGGTCTTGAACTCCTAACCTCAGGTGATCCAGCTGCCTGAGCCTCCCAAAGTGCTGGGATTACAGACGTGAGCCATCGCGCCCAGCCACCCTTTTAATTCTTCCACCACCATTTTCTTTGTCATCAACTCAGTTGCATGTGATAGGGTCTTTTGAAAGAGATCTCTTTCTGAATCTTTGCAAAAGGAAGAATTTTAGCACAGCCAAAAAAGTATAAAGGGAAACCATTTTAATTTTTTAATTCATGCCATTATTAGCTCTCCTCGCATCAGCTTCTAATTATGCAGAAGTGCGTACATCTGACAGAGTGCCTGGCCCTGACTCATGACTTACTAATGAGATCATATTTTTCATTACAATTCCAAAATCCCATCAATCTTTTTTTAATTATTTTTAAGTGAATTTGCTGCCTTAGAAAGAAAAGGGCGTGTGTGGCACTAGCAGGAGGAGCTAGGAAAGTTTCATGCGATTTCAATTTCAGAAAGTTTGTTGGCAAGATGGCCTGTATCTGTTGCCAAAGTTAATAAATCAAATTTCGATGTCTAGGAACGGGTTTCATGCCATGGCCCCCCCTCCCATGTACCAGAACTCACTCTCAGATTCAGTGGATCAGCCTTCAAGCATTGCCACAGCAAAGCTCCTTCCAGATGCCTCTGCCAACACATATTACAGTCACTGGTATAAGCAGGGGCAATATTCAAAATGTCTAACAACGGATACCAGCTTTGACTCTGAAACAAGGTCCTGGACCCTAGCTATGCCAGACTTAGCCCTTTAGCAGCTGGATTTTAAGAAGCTCCAGGAGGTCTCTAGAAGGGGGCCAGAAGAGACAGATTTTGGGGTGTGGGGAGAGATGGAGCAGCATCTATTTAAAGACTGGTAGAGATGTAGTTAAATATTTTTGTATGCAGTATAGTGCAGTGCTTACCAGTATCCACGTCACCTCCAGCCGCCCAGGCACCCCGGCAATGGCCATCTCCTAAACCTGGATTACAATCACCTTTCTCATCCCAGGGCAGTTGGTGGTGGTGGTGATGGTGCTTTTTGTTTGTTTTTGTTTTGTTTTTTGGTTTGTTTTTGAGACGGAGTCTTTCTCTGTTGCCCAGGCTGGAGTGGAGTGGTGCCCCTCACTTGGCTCGCTGCAACCTCAGCCTCCTGGGTTCAAGCCATTCTCCTGTCTGAGCCTCCTGAGTAGCTGCGATTATAGACGCCTGCCACCATGCCCGGCTAATTTTTGTATTTTTAGTAGAGATGGGGTTTCACCATGTTGGTCAGGCTGGTCTCAAACTCCTGACCTCAAAGTGATCTGCCCGCCTCAGCCTCCAAAAGTGCAGGGATTACAGGCATGAGCCACTATGCCTGGCTGATGGTGTTTTTCAGTTGTGTCCAACATTCTGGATGAGTTTTATAGCATCACACCTAAAAACATTCCCCTGGTCACCCTCCACCCTCTTTCCATGGTGTCAGCTGCAATACAAATCAGTCACATGCTCCTAGTCCTCAGGCAATGTACCCTGCAAATATTCACAAGTACGTAAATGAGGGGAAAACAACGTGGTTCTGGCTGATCTTGGTTGTCCCTGTTAGCGTTTTGCATTTTCTCCCTGAAATCAGGACCTCAGAAATGAAACCCCAGTTTTCTTTTTTTTTTTTTTTTTTAAGATAGAGTTTCACTCTGTCTCCAGGCTGGAGTGCAGTGACTCTATCTCAGCTCACTGCAACCTCAGCCTCTTACGATTCTCCTGCCTGAGCCTCCTGTGTAGCTGGGACTACAGGTGCCAGCCACCACGCCCAGCTAAATTTTTTGTATTTTTAGTAGAGACAGGGTTTCACCATGTTGGCCTGGATGGTCTCAATCTCCCGACCTCATGATCCGCCTGTCTCGGCCTCCCAAAGTGCTGTGATTACAGGTGTGAGCCACATTGCGCCAGGCCCCAAAACCCCAGTTTTCTGATTACAAACTTAAAAAGCTTAATTAAAAATAAAAAAAATTGAAAGCAGATGTTTCACATCAACACCACCCTTTGTAGCTCTTGGAAGTTCCGGTAATGCCTTGTAAACAAGAGGGAAGGAGGAAGTCAAATCTCTGAGTTGAAAGGGGCCTGGATCAGTCTTACCTCCAGGCTCCTGGTGGCCAGGGCAGGATGGTAACACGTCTGGCTGGTCAATCCCATGCACAGACAGAAAGTTTCCAAGTTCCTGATCATGGCAGCTTTGCTTGCATCTACTCCAACATCAACTGCTTCTCTTTATTTTATTATCATTATTGTTATTTTTCAAAAAGTTATTTTATTTGATTTATTATTATTTTTTTTGAGATGGTGTCGCCCAGACTGGAGTGCAGTGGCCTGATCTTGGCTCACTGCAACCTCTGCCTCCTGTGTTCAAGCAATTCTTCTGCCTCAGCCTCCCAAATAGCTGAGGCTACAAGTGCTCACCACCATACCTGGTTAATTTTTGAATTTTTTTTTAGTAGAGACGGGGCTTCACCACATTGGTCAGGCTGGTCTTGAACTCCTGGCCTCAAGTATCTGCCCACCCTGGCCTTCCAAAGTGCTGAGATTAGAGGAGTGGGCCACTGTGTCCAGTTATTGTTGTGCTTTTTTTTTTTTTTTTGAGATGGACTCTAACTCTGTCACCCAGTCACCCAAGCTGGAGTGCAGTGGTACAATCTCACTTGGCTTACAGCAACCTCCACCTCCCGGATTCAAGTGATTCTCCTGCCTCAGTCTCCCAAGTTTCACCACATCTGGCAAATTTTTGTTTTTTGTTTTTTTGAGACGGATTTTCAGTCTTGTCACCCAGGCTGGAGTGTAATGGCACAGTCTCGGCTCACTGCAACCTCAGCCTCCCAGGTTCAAGCAATTCTCCTACCTCAGACTCCCAAGTAGCTGGAATTAAAAGTGTGAGACACCACACCCAGCTAATTTTTTTGTATTTTTAGTAGAGACAGGGTTCCACCATGTCAGTCAGGTTGGTATCGAACTCCTGATCTCAGGTGATCCACCCACCTCTGCTTCCCAAAGTGCTGGGATTACAGGCATGAGCGACTGCACCTGGCCTAACTTTTGTGTTTTTTTAAGTAGAGACAGGGTTTTACCATGTTGGCCAGGCTGGTCTCGAACTCTTGACCTCAGGTGATATTGTTGTTTTTTAATAGAGACAGGGGTCTCACTATGTTGCCCAAGCTAGTCTCAAACTCCTGGACTCAAGCAATCCTCAGGCCGTGGCCTCCCAAAGTGTTAGGATTACACATGTGAGCCACCATACCCAGCTTCAAGCCCTTCCTTTTAATTGGAGCCATTTTCTTTTTTAAATGTGTCAATCTTATTTGTTTATTATTATTATTATTATTATTGAGACGGAGTCTCACTTTGTCACCCAGGCTGGAGTGCAATGACACAATCTCAGCTCACTGCAACCTCCGCCTCTTGGGTTCAAGGAATTCTCCTGCGTCAGCCTCCTGAGTAGCTGGGATTATAGGCGTGCACCACCACACCCAACTAATTTTTGTATTTTTAGTAGAGATGGGGTTTCACCATATTGGCCAGGCTGGTCTCGAACTCCTGACCTCAGGTGATTCCCCGCCTTGGCCTCCCAAAGTGCTAGAATTATAGGCATGAGCCACCTCACCCGGCCGTCAATCTTATTTATTACACTTCATCCTAACCTGAAGTTGAGAAACGATGGCCTCACCCACTCATCACTCAGTACTCAGTTCTGTTTGTGGAAATGTCCTAGGCTGGCAGGGGCCAGGACCCTACAGGGAAGCTGGCTGTCAGGAGACAAGCCCTGCCTCGGTCCCCAGCCAGGAAAGCAAAGTGAGCCCAGGGCCCTGTGTGGAGGAATGTGACCGATCGCCTCCTGGTAGCTCCATGGCAGGGCCAGGGAGCCACTCTTGCTCTCAGACTCTGTGTGCCACGCCCAGGATCCGGAGTGTTTCTCCCCAGCCTATGTACTGTAATAACTAAGTCAACTGGAAAAAAAATACTGAAGAAAAGAGTAAGGAAAAACAGGGCATGGGGCAGCTGGGGCCGGGAAAGAGCGCACAGCGAGGTATAAAGGACCATTGTGCTGGGTGCGGGACTTGGCACTCCGGGACTCGAAGGAGCCAGCAATGATCCGCTTTCTCTGGAGGGAGATCCTTGGATCCCAGCTGAATAAAGAACAACTTGGAACTTGGCGAGGGAGACTGGGGGGGGACACGGCAGGGGGAGGGGCGGGCAGAGACAAGGAGAAAGTGGTGTTAAAAACAGGGGCTGCAGCAGGACTGGAGAGAATCAAAGGCGAAGACCAAGCTCTCCTATTTTTTTTTTTTTTGATAATGGAGTTTTGCTCTTGTTGCCCAGGCTGGAGTGCAATGGCACGATCTCAGCTCACTGCAACCTCTGCTTGTCAGGTTCAAGTGATTCTCCTACCACAGCTTTTTTTTTTTTTTTTTTTTTTTTTGTGCCCTGTCTTGGATAGGAACTGAGGTTGCTTCGGCCACAAAGCAGAGTACTCCTCAGCTTCTCAAGTAGCTGGAATTACAGGCATGAGCCACCACACCCGGCTAATTTTGTATTTTTAGTAGAGATGGGGTTTCTCCATGTTGGTCACGCTGGTCTCCAACTCCCGACCTCAGGTGATTCGCCCTCCTTGGCTTCCCAAAGTGCTGGGATTACAGGTATGAGCTACTGCGCCCCACCTCTCCTTTTTACTGCTCCTCTATCACCCCAAATAACCAAGGTCCAATCAGAAGCTCACTTTGTTCCAACAGGAACAGCAACTTGGGGGGCTGAGGTGGGACAATTGCTTGAACCTGGGAGGTCGAGGCTTCCGTGAGCCAAGATCACAGCATTGCACTCCAGCCGGGGTGACAAAGTGAGACCCTGTCTTAACAGACAAACAAAAAACAGGAAGAGCAATCTTTCCAAAGGCTAATCAATGCCTATTAAAAGCTTGTTCTTGGAGGAAGGAGAAGAATAGAAAAGAAACTGAGAATCCATGGCAGTGATGGCAAAAATTATGAGGCCATGATTTTGAGGCTTTGCTGCTCCCCACGGAGCACTGGAAGGTATGGGAGAAGATGACAGAAGAAAAGGAGGAAATGTAACTAACTTCTGCAGGAGGTGTTGGATGTAGAACTATTATTATTATTATTTATATAGAGACAGGGTTTCACCATGTTGGCCAGGATGATCTCAATCTCCTGACCTCGTGATCCGCCCGCCTCGGCCTCCCAAAGTGCTGGGATTACAGGCGTGAGCCACCACGCCCGGCCTATTATTATTATTATTGCATCTTGAATAACAGCAATTCCTTCTTAATTTCTTGGTTGAGTTGCTTGCTCCCTGCCTTCTTCCTGATCATTTCAGGGGAAAGTAGAATAGAGCCAAGAACTGTCCCCGGAAATTGAGAATATTTGTCCAGACTGAAATTTACTAAGGAAGACAAGAGAAGCTGAGAGTCAGGGGTCCAGGGAGGCTTTTGAGTCTGAGCTCTCATCGCAACTGTGGCCTCCTGTGTCCTCAGTTCCTGTCTCAGGGAGGAGTCCGTGGGGTGCCTCCAGCCTCTTGAGGCCTTCCAGGGGAAAACCAGTTCATCCTAGACCAATGGTTTGTCCCAAGAACAAATTGGGGGTGGGGGAGACTGAGACTAGAAAAAAAAAGTGTTAAGAGGAGGAGAGAGCTGGCACTGCTAAATGGAGAAAGGTTCCAGCAGCTTAATCCATCTTGAACAGAATCATTAATCAGGTGCAAAACTCCTCAAAGGAGCAAAACCAGGACCAGCTCCTTCCGAGGGCAGCCTGCCAATCTCCCCACTTGCACTTTCATTTCCAAATCCGTGGTGTCTTTGTATCAGGGCTGATCCCAGCCAGCCTCGTCAGGAGCCACCTGTTCATGTTCCCTCCCATCTCCCTGACCTCGGAAGTGAGAGGAGAAATGACGGGAAACCCAGACAGCTGCTGCGACCCCCTCCCCTCCCCCACAAAATAAGCAGCCCCGTTCTAGGAACAGGGCCAGAGCCTGGCCGATGAGTTACTCTCTGTGAGAAATGCTTCTTTGGGCACGTTAACTCTTTCATTCAGCGCATCACTCTTGCTTAATGGAAGGTAAAATCAGACCTAGGCCGGCCTTCGAAGGTCAGGCCTCGTCTATCCTTATTGTTCCAGCCTGGAGAGTTCCTTGCGCTGGGCCCAAGGTCACAGCACAGATTACGAGCAAGGTCATGCAGCCGGCCTCCAAGATATCCCCCAGGGATTCCTGCCTCTGTGTCCGCACCCTTGGAGTCCCTCCCACAGGGAATAGAATCTATGAAATCAACAGGACACTGCAGAAGTGACGCTGCCGGACTTACAAGGCTGGGTCATGAAAGATTCTGCGGCCCCCAGCTTGCTCTCCTCTGTTCATCCCTGAGAGGAGCCAGCTGCCATATCACTAGGACGCTCAAACGGCCTTGTGGCAAGGCCCCCGTGGTGGAAACTGAGGCTGCCGCCAATAGCCAGCACCAAGTCATCAGCCCTGTGAGTGCGCCACCTTGGAGGCAGACCCTCCAGCCCTAGACAAGCCTTCAGATGAGTGCAGCCCTGGCCCACATCTTGAGAGACCCTGAGCCAGAACCACCCAGCTAAGGCTCTCCTGAATCCCTGACCCACTGAAACTGTGCGAGTTACTAAGTATTTATTTCAGCATCAAAGAGAAACAGAGCCAGACACTTATTAAAGACAGCAGGGTGGACTTTACTGAGACTACTGCAGTAAGGGAGAGAGATTCAGCGAAGGCTGAGCTCAACTCTGAGCCATGCAGAGGTGACTGGGCTTTTTTTTTTTTTTTTGAGATGGAGTCTCACTCTGTTGCCCAGGGTGGAGTGCAGTGGAGCAATCTCTGCTTACTACAAACTCTGCCTCCCAGGTTCAAGCAATTGTCCTGCCTGAGCGTCCCGAAGTGCTGAGATTACAGGCGTGAGCCACCACACCTGGCAGTGACTGGGCGTGAACAAGCAGGATGAGCTCAGCTGGAGGCGGGTGGAGTCGGGTAAGTGGAAACTTACACAGGGTGGGTGGGGGGCTCTTTTCAGAGAACTGTTAGACAAGGCAGTCATTGGGTCCGTGCACATCTCAAACAGTAAATGCTTCTGGCAGCCCTGAGCTTTTCCAGGCAGGAACTCACGAGGAGCTGGGTCATACCAGGGACATGACCTTGAGCTGTTAGAAACCAGGCTAATGTGTTTTCAAGTCTCTTCATGTGAGGGTGGACAGAATTGTTCTGTCAAGATTTTGCATTTTTCAAAGGCAAGGTTAAAGCCTGGTCGAGAAGAAGACTGAGGGAACCCTGACTCAAGTTTGGTCAAAGAGAAGGTCTGCATCAATAGTTCTAAGCCACTGTGTTGGGGTAGTTTGTTTTGCAGCAATAGATAACTGCACACAGTAAAGATGTAGAAGCAGATTCTTAGAGTCTGTGTCTATGCTTTGCTTTCCTTTTCTTCTTTTGAGACAGAGTCTCACTCTGTTGCCCAGGCTAGAGTGCAGTGGCTTGATCTCTCAGCTCACTACAGCCTCTGCCTCCTGAGTTCAAGCAATTCTCCCGCCTCAGCCTCCTGAGTATCTGTGATTACAGGTGTGAGCCACCATGCCCCAACTAATTTTTGTAATTTTAGTAGAGAGTTTTACCATGTTGGCCAAGCTTGTCTTGAACTCCTGGCCTCAAGCAGTCCACCACCATGGCCTCCCAAAGTGCTGGGATTACAGGTGCGAGCCACCACGTCTGGCCCTCCATGTCTCATGCTTTTCCCACCACACTACTGGGCCCTTCTTTATAAGACAAGGCTGCCAGACATCCCTTATTACAATAACAGAGCTTTGAGGCCAGGCGTGGTGGCACACACCTGTAATCCCAGCATATTTGGAGGCCAAGGCAGGCAGATCACCTGAAGTTAGGAGTTCAAGACCAGCCTAACCAACACAGTGAAACCTCCTTTTCTACTAAAAATACAAAATTAGCCGGGCATGGTGGCACATGCCTGTAATCCCAGCTACTTGGGAGGCTGAGGCAGGAAAATTGCTTGAAGCCAGGAGGCAGAGGTTGTGGGGAGCCAAGATCATGCCATTGCACTCCAGCCTGGGCAACAAGAGCAAAACTCTGCTTCAGGAAAAAACAAAAACAAACAAAAAACCAATAACAGAGTTTCAGCCAAAGTGCAGGACAGCCAGAATCCTCACCTAGCCACATACTCCTTCCTATGGACATTCAAGGCTGAGCACACAGCAGATAGATTTCTTTTCTTTTCTTTTCTTTTTTTTAAGATGGGGTTTCACCATGATGGCCAGGCTGGTCTTGAACTCCTGACCTCAGGTGATCCACCCACCTCGGCCTCCCAAAGTACTAGGATTACAGGCATGAGCCACTGCACCCGGCCAGATTTCTTGACTTAACAGGTATGAAGGTTCCTCCCTCACTACAAATACCTCTGCAGTAGAAATCCCTGCAACTTGGCACATCTTGCTGTAAATGGAAGCAGTGGCTTGTCCATGTCAGGCATGAAAGCTGTTCATAAAACCACCTTGCTGAGCACTTCCTGTGTGTCAGGCAGATCTGAAGACCCAGAAATAAACTTGCTTATCTCTGTCCTCCAGGAACAGAGTTCTAGAAACCCAGTGAAAAATCTCTTATTTAGATGAATGTTTAGGGAGGAGCTTAGGTTTGTCAAATACAACATGGATTCCTTTACCTACTTTTGAAGCCATTTCGTCCCAGTTAAGCTGAGGGCCCTCAAGAGTGCACCGATAGTCAGAAATGTTGATTTAATGCATTTAACTGTGGAGCAAAGCAGAGGTCAACAGCATCATAATCATCAACAACTGAGGCAAAGTCTTCATCTTTTTTGGGGGCGAGGGGAGGGGCGTGATCTCCACTCACTGCAACCTCCGCCTCCTTGTTTCAAGTGATTCTCTTGCCTCAGCCTCCTGAGTAACTGGGATTACAGGCATGTGCCACCACGTTGAGCTAATTGTTGTATTTTTAGTAGAGACAGGGTTTCACCATGTTGATCAGGCTGTTTTGTTTTGTTTGAGATGAAGTTTCCCTCTTGTTGCCCAGACTAGACTGCAGTGGCGCCATCTCAGCTCACTGCAACCTCCACCTCCTGGGTTCAAGCGATTCCCCTTCTTCAACCTCTCAGGTAGCTGGGATTATAGGCATGTGCCATCACGCCCGGCTAATTTTGTATTTTTAGTAGAAATGAGGTTTCTTTTTTTTTTTTCCTGCCTCAGGTTTATTTGTACAAATAGCACAGGAGGACCCCAGCCCCATGTAGATAGCCACCCACTGGTGGGGGGTCGCACCAGTCCTTCTGTACTCACATTGGCAGACAAAGATATCTACTCTGAAGCCTTTGTAGGGGCCTGGGCACCTTTGGGAGCCTGAGCTGGAACTGCAGCTGGAGCTGCAGCCTGGGCCTTGGTTTCATGCTTGGCCTTGACCTTTGGCCGGCAGAGCCTGAGCCCCTTGGCAATGAAAGCACGAGCTCGCTTCCCAAGCTTGGGGTGGGCAAGTCGATGGAGCTTGCGGCTGACACCCTGTGGGATCTTGGGCTTAACCTCCTTGGCTTTACGAGGGCCTTGATGGCCTTGGCACGTGCACTCCTGGCCTTGGCCTTGTTGGCCTGCGTCTTCTCTAGGCCTTTCTTGTTGTGCTTCTTGGCAAAGTACATGTTCCTCAGGAACTTGGGGTCCACCCCCTTAAGAGATTTGTATCTTTGTGATTGGGGTTTCTTGATACCATTTCTGTACCGTTTTCGGGACTGGTTGTGTATGGTGTGGTTCATGGACTTGGCCATGTCTGCACCTAAGCCACTATTCCCCAAAAATGAGGTTTCTTCATGTTGATCAGGCTGGTCTCCAACTCCCAACCTCAGGTGATCCGCCCGCCTTGGCCTCTTAAAATATTGGGATTACAGGCATAAGCCACTGCTCCCGGCTACCCATAAACATTCTTAACCACCCATATTCAAGGCAGAGAGATAGTGGTGGTGACCAGGTGCCTGGAGAAAGCAGGGCCTTCAACAGGACTCGCTTCAAGTACCACTTTCTCCTAGAAGTGCCTGAAAAAGGGAGATGTGAAAATAGAGGACAGTGCTGTGAATTTTGGTCCAAAGCCCTGGCAGGAGAAACTGAGCAACTATTATTCCAGCTCCTTCTCATTTCAACTTCCCTGCACCTTTATTTTAGGTGCAAATTACCCGAGTGATTGGCAATTTTCCTCATAAGCCATAGATAATATGCCAGAAGTGGAAGAATTAAACTTCAAAGACAAAAGATTTAATTAATTTTTTAAGCTCTCCAAATGAGCTCTTAAAAATGAAATGGCTCAAAAATACATTTAAATCAAAATTAGATTTCAAAAGTAATTGAGTTCTGGAAGGTAGTGATGGGCACTTTCATATTGGAGGCTCGATGTTTAGAGTTCAGCTCAGTTGCACCATCCAAAGACTATACATTTGTCAATTTAGCCATTCTGGTCTCTCTCCCAAAAATAAAAATGTCCAATTTCATTGTGAAAAAGTATACACACATATTTATGCATGTAAGAAATTTATATATGTTAAAAATCATGGCTTCTTCTGTGTCAAATGGGACAGTAATGGTGCCTATTGCATAGAATTGTTGTGAAGATTAAAAACATGCCTGGTAGGGCTGGGCATGGTGGCTCACTCCTGTAATCCCAGCACTTTGGGAGACCAAGGCAGGCTGATCACCTGAGGTCAGGAGTTTGAGACCAGCCTGACCAACATGAAGAAACCCCGTCTCTATAAAAAAAATAAAATAAAAACATGGCTGGCATATAATAAACATACTGTAAATATTAGCAATAATAATAATATCACAAAGGCATGTCAATCTTGTTTCTTTTTTTTTTTTAACCTTTTTTTTTTATATAGAGATGGGGTTTCACCATGATGGCCAGTCTGGTCTTGAACTCCTGACCTCAGGTGATCCACCCACCTCGGCCTCCCAAAGTGCTAGGATTACAGGCATGAGCCACCACACCCAGCCCAATCTTTTTTCTTAAATACCTCATGAATCCAGCAGTTCTCAAAGCTTGACCTGGGTCCCTTGAATGGGGGAAGAGGGGTCCTGAGATCCTCTCAAGAAGTCCAAAGGGGCAAAACTATTCACACAAATACTAAGGAGTCATTTGTCCTTTCCATTCTCATCTTCTCACAAATGTGTAGCAGAGCTTCCCAGAAGCTGCATGACTATGATACAGCAACCAATTAAATGCAGAACCAGATACAAGAACCCAACGCCTACTAAGTCAGACATTAAAGACATGCAGAGATCTATAACAATGTCAATCATCTCACTACATTTTTCTTTCTCTTGGAAAGCATAGTTTGTTTTTTGTCTTGTCTTGTTTTTTTTTTGAGATGGAGTTTCGCTCTTGTCTCCCAGGTTGGAGTGCAATAGCACAATCTTTTTTTTTTTTTTTTTAATTTTTTAAATTTAGGACAGTTTGAGCAATGGTGCAATCTTGGCTCACCACAACCTCTGCCTCCCGGGTTCAAGCAATTCTCCTGCCTCACACTCCTCAGTATCTGGGATTACAGACCCCTGATACCACACCCAGCTAATTTTTGTATTTTTAGTAGAGACGGGATTTCACCATGTTGGCCAGGCTGGTCTCAAACTCTTGATCTCAGGTGATTCCCCCCACCCCCACCTCGCCTCCATAGTGCTGGGATTACAGGTGTGAGCCATTGTGTCCGGTCGTCCTCAATAATTTTTAAGAGTGAAAAGAGCTGCTTGAGTCCAGCCTCTTCTCGCTGTTTCTACCACAGTCAACCTAGAACCCATCATCACTCCCACCCTCCCAGAGGGACTCCTGCCGGGCACCCACTTGACCCACGTCACTCATTCCTGCTGCCCCAATGTCTTCAGCATCTACCCTGTCCCAGTCACTGTCGCAGGCAAAGGGGATGCAAGGCAGTTATGGTTCTTTCCCTCCTGAAGCTTATATGAGGGAGATTAGGAACAAATGCAAACAGCCAGGCACACGGGCTCACACCTGTAATCCCAGCACTTTGGGAGGCCCTGGTGGGCAGATCACCTGAGGTCAGGAGTTGAGACCAGCCTGATAAACATGGAGAAATCCCATCTCTACTAAAAATACAAAAATTAGCCGGCTATGGTGGCGCATGCTTGTAATCCCAGTTACTCAGGGGGCTAAGGCAGGAGAATCACTTGGACTCAGGAGGTGGAGGTTGTGGTGAGCCGAGATCACACCACTGCACTCCAGCCTGAGCAACAAGAGCAAAACTCTGTCTCAAAGAAAGAAACAAATGCAAACAATCGAATCCATATAATGATTGTGGATTGTAATCAGCACAAGCAAGGAAAGAATCTTGGGCTAAAACGAGAATGAAAAGGGACCTCGAGAGGAGAGTGTGGTTGGGCAGGCTTCCCCCAGGCTCTGCCATTCAGACCTCAGGCAGCTCCTTCAGTGAGTCAGGGAAGAGCCTTCCCAGGTGTGGGACCAGCCGGGGTAAAAGATCCCAGGTGGTGGTGGATCGAGGGGTGAGCCTGGGGCCAAGTCGGTGGCAAATCTCCTGCTCTCATCCCAAATTCCAGCCAGAGAGGCCTTTCATTGCCCCTGTCACATTGACCGACCCATTTCCCTGGCTTCCTATTATTCTTGGAATGAAGAACAAAATCCTTAACAAGAACAATGTATTCATGTTGCCCAGGCTGGTCTTGAACTCCTGAGCCCGCCCATTTCTGGCTCCCAACGTGCTAGGACTACGGGTGTGAGCCAGCACACTCTGCCCCTGATCTGAATTATAATCTGCTTAAGGGAACATGAGAATGGCTTAAACTTCTTTGTATCCCCTGTACAACATGGTGCAAGCATTTGATAATGTTATATTCATTCTGTACATAGTTTACAGAGCACATAGTTTACCTGGCACACTCTGTGCCAGGCAGAGTGTTAGACTCGGTGATAAAAAAAAGAATACACTGTTCTTGGCTGAGTGCAGTGGCTCATGCTTGTAATCCCAGCATGTTGGGAGGCCGAGGCAGGTGGATCACCTGAGGTTGGGAGTTTGAGACCAGCCTAACCAACATGGAGAAACCCCATCTCTAAAATAAATAAATAAAAATTAAAAAAGAAAAAAGAATACATTGTTCTTGTTTTGGTGGACACACAATCCAGTTGATTAAATGCTTTCAAGAGTGCCTTTATTGAAAAAGTATCTGTAAAGGTAGCAAAATACATATGTATTCAGCAGGGAGTGAGGGAGGATAAAGAAAACAGTGAGTAGGCCGGGCGCAGTGGCTCACGGCTGTAATCCCAGCACTTTGGGAGGCCGAGGTGGGTGGATCACCTGAGGTCAAGAGTTCAAGACCAGCCTGGCCATCATGGTGAAATCTCATCTTAAAAAAAAAAAAAAGAAAACAGTGAGTAGTGGGTCACAAGCTTGCGTGTTCTGGAGAATGATTGGAAGCTGTTGAAAATGCCAATTCTCAGGCCCACCATCTGATTCCCATTCAGTGGAACCTGGGTTGGGCCCAGGAATCTGCATTTAAGATGCTTCTACAGCATTCTGACTCAGGTGGTCCCTAGGTCACAGTTAGGATGCACCGACAATTTTCAGTCAGGTCCTTGTGGCTGGGTGAGTGATCCAACCCGCTAAGCCATCCTCAGGATCCCCTCCGTAGACACCATGCCCTTGGAGCAGAGTCCGAGGTGAGAATTCAGGTGCCTCGGATTGATGAGGGGGTGCTCTTCTGGAAAGACCTGCCAGGCAAGTGGTGAACGAAGCTTGGAAGGAGATGGAGCTGATGGGGAGGATTCCGGAAGTCTGGTCCCAGCCTGATCCACGCAGCAGGTGTCCGTGGCAGAGTCACCCCTCGTGAGATACAGGGCACCCTCTGTGCCTCTGCATTGGTCATGGGGGGCAGGCAGGACAGCAAAAACCTGGAGCAAACTGGCTCCCGCCAGCCAAGAATGACACGCCAGAGAAGGGGCAGCCGTGAGCTCTGGCCACTAGGTCTGGAGTGCTGGCCCAGAAAAGCGACTGTGGGTGAAAAGCGACTCACCGCTTCCAGCTCACTAACTGAGCAAATACCACCGCCCGCCCCCGCAACCCTAACCCCGAAATAAGACTGGAACATTCGGTAAAAAATGTAAACGACGAAGGGGACCACTTACATCCAAAAGGATCTAAACGCTTTGCCAGCCTTAAGCGGGATCCAAACTCCAACGTCCTCTGAAGGTGACAGATCCCAGTTGATCCGCAGCCCTGAATTCTTTGACCCTGCCAGCCCTTTCAGTCTCAGGCGGGAATATGAGTATTTCATGCGTGGAAATCTTGTCTCCAGAGACTGAGACCTTGGATCGACAGCCCCCGCCGTTTCGTGCGGGCCAGCCCCTAACCAAAGTGACTGCTTGCCCCTCTCATTGTTGCTACTGTATTGCTACCTGCGACTTCCAAAGCCCCCACGCCTGTTCCAGACTTCCGGGAAACAAATGCCAGGGTGGAATTGGAGCATACGTTGGCAGGGAAGTCAGACTGAGACACCGGTCTGACACCTGTGGAGGGCGGGAGGGAAGGAGGGATTGGGCAGGAAGCACCTTGGCAGGGCTCTGCAGGTCCTTTCTGGGTGTGTTACCTCCTCTAATGACATAGGAGTCACCCACCCGTAATAAAGCTGGGAAGACAGGCTCTCGGGCGGGTGAAGGAGGCTACTCCAGATGGCATAATGAAGCTGGAGCTGACAAGTGATGCAAGGACCAAACCCTCTGCTGAGTCTTAGTCTTTTTTTTTTTTTTTAATTTATTTTTTTAAAGATGGGGTTTCACCACGATGGCCAGGCTGGTCTTGAACTCCTGACCTCAGGTGATCCACCCACCTCGGCCTCCCAAAGTGCTAGGATTACAGGCGTGAGCCACCGCGCCCGGCCCGAGTCTTAGTCTTGTCTTTTCCTTCCTTCCTTCCTTCCTTCCTTCCTTCCTTCCTTCCTTCCTTCCTTCTTCCTTCCTTCCTTCTTCCTTCCTTCCTTCTTCCTTCCTTCCTTCTTTACACGTAGCCTTGTTCTGTCGCCCAGGTTGGAGTGCAGTGG
>CAUYQU010101304.1:0-100973 GCA_963574635.1 Cheracebus regulus | reverse complement strand
ATTGGGTCTCTGAGTGGACGTCCGGCTTGTTGGTGATGAAGTTTTTCTGTTTCTTAGTTTTCCTTCGGGGCGCGCCCCTTCCCCACAGAGCTCGGCCTTCCCAGGTTCAGCTGTGCTCACTCTCTCCTCAGCGCTTCCAATGGCTGTTCTCCTTGTGGGGATGGGACCAGCCGAGCCCGAATAAAAGGGCAACCAGTCCCGTACACGCTGCACCGAGAAGCGCCATGACGGCCAAAAGAATTGCGCTGGCAACCCGTGTGGCTCCTTCTCCGGGAATCTCCCAGTCTGTGGGCATCAAAAATTCATCTGCAATTGCGGCATCCACTCACTCTCTGCGCTTTCACTGGGAGCTACAATCCTGAGCTGCTGCTACACGGCCATCTTGGATCTCTCCCTTTTTTTTTTTTTTTTTTGTGAGACAGAGTCTTGCTCTGTTGCGCAGGCTGGAGTGCAGTGGCACAATCTCGGCTCACTGCAACCTCCACCTCCTGGGTTCGAGCGATTCTCCTGCCTCAGCCTCCTGAGTAACTGGGGTTATAGGTGCGCACCACCATGCCTGGCTAATTTTTTTGTATTTTTAGTAGAGAGAGGGTTTCACCATACTGACCAGGCTGCTCTCGAACGCCTGACCTCATGATCCGCCTGCCTCGGCCTCCCAAAGTGCTGGGATTACAGGCGTGAGCCACCACACCTGGCCAGCTGTTACTATTTTTATTAGCACAGCAACAGAAATAGACCCCCTTGCTAGTGGAAGATCCAGTACCCTGTTGGGGTAACGGTTGCCTGCAAGACCCCTTCTGAAGCTCTGTGTCTGGCCTTCCCTAGAAACAGCCTTGAGTGAGGCAAAACCACAGAATCTCACGATCTCTCTGTCCTCATCCTTTACCTGACAGCATGCAGACTGGATTGTGTAGAGTGTGGAAGAGGCCTCTGAGGAGAAAAGGTGGAAGGGATCAGAAAGTCTGGGGAGGAGAATTTGCAAGACGGTACCCTAATCATTGTGGATCAGCGTGATCACTGTGGATCTGTACTGGAAGCAGAAGGGCTGGTAGGCTTCTTGGGCGTGCCCAGGTGACAAGCTAGCACTCTCAATGGGTGACAGCTTGAGGGATCCCACTGGGGTCCATTCAGAGAAGGCAGGCTTCTTTCCAGGGCTGTGCCGGAGAGGAACAGGCTGCGGATTCAGAGTCACATTCCAACTAATTTTTTTAGCGACAGAGTCTTTGTAGAAATGACTCTTCTAGGCCGGCGCCCATGATTCAGGCCTGTAATCCCAGCACTTCAGGAGGCTGAGTCCACCTGAGATCGGGAGTTCAAGACCAGCCTGACCAACATGGTGAAACCCTGTCTCTACCAAAAATACAAAAATTAGCCAGGCGTGGTGGCACAGGCCTGTAATCCCAGCTACTCTCGAGGCTGAGGCAGAAGAATTGCTTGAACCTGGGAGCAGAGGTTGCAGTGAGCCAAGATCACGCCACTGCACTCCAGCCTAGGCCACAAAGTGAGGCTCCATCTCAAAAAAAAAAAAAAAAAAAACAAAGAAAGAAGGAAAAAAAGAAAAGGAAAGAAAAAAGTGGGTGTTTTAAACCTGAATTCATAGTGGTTAAGGTCACGTAATTCATAACTGTTAGATTAAAGAATTGAACCCAGGCAGTCTGGCTCCAGAGCCCATGTTCTAAGCTGCTCTGCTTGAGAAAGGGTCTCTCTTTTTGGAAATAGACAGGGATGTAAAAGGGGGACATTCCTGTCGTAACCCATGCCATGCTCACACTCCTCCCCTGCCATTTAGGACACCACTGTAACCCTAATGTCTTACAGGCTAGATGGTTGCCTGCCTATTCCTTCTCATCTGGCCATAGGGATGGATTTTTATTAACAGCCTCCTACTGGAGGGGCCAGGAGCAGAGAGCTGTGCACCCTCCACACTGTGACCTTCCCACCCCACCACGCAGCCTGCTGTGGTTTGGGGTCTCTGGTGGGTATTTTCTTTCCCTTTGAGAAGTCAAGTCAGCACTGACCCAGCTCCAAAACATGGGGCCCACGGGATGTGAGCTGGCCTGCCAGAGACCTGCCCAGGGGCTCCAGTCTTTCCGGGGCTGCCAATTATAAACAGATGCTCCTCCTGGGGCCCACCCAGAGACCACCCGGCTCATGTCCCCGGTGGGAGGGTGCTCCACAGCTGAACCCCAGGAAGGAAAGCCAAGTCCAGCATTAGGGTAAGCCCCTCTGGGCTAGGAAAGCAGGGCTGTGTAGAGAAGAGGCACTTGTGTATCCTCTGACCGGGGGCCTCATGGGGCTGGTGTCTTGTGGTAATGTTAGCTGAGCTTTTACTCTGTGTCTGGCCCATGCTGGATGTGAAGGTTACGAGATGAGGAAGATTCCCTGGAGGACCCTGCACGCTCATGGGAGAGGTGGGGTGTTCACAAATTGGTAGGCGTGCTCACATCTGTGCGCAAGTAGAGGCTGAACAGACTAGAGTTAGCAGTGAGGAATGGGTATCCTGAGTCAGGCTGATCTGTTATGAGCTGCATGACCCTGGGTGAGTCACTGTCTGTCTGAGGCTTACCTATTAAATGGGGATGGTAAACATACCCCCTCATGGGATTGTGAGGGTTAAATAAGAAAATATATCCATGTACTCAGCTCAGTGTCTGGCCCGTGGCAAGGGCTCCACAGATTTAGTCATCGTATAGTGGTGGCATTGTTGTTGTTGTGGGGAGGCTGGAAGGAGCAGCCAGGGAGGCTTCAGAACTGAGGGAGCATTCAAGCAGGGTTTTTCAGGATGAATAGGAGTCCAGAAGTAGCTTTGGCGTTTGAAACAGAGAAAAGCAGCCCGGCTGGTCACTAGGTAGAAACACAGGGGAACCCTGAATTTGAGAGATTTAGTCCCTGTCCTCCAAGAGGCAGGATATAGACCCCGAATGGCTGTGAAAGCACAGGCAAGGCCAAGAGCACTGTGTAATGAGTGAGTGGAAACTGGGAGCTATGGGTCTCCTGGCAGACTCCCTCCCTCACTCACTCAACAGCAGGAAGGGAGATGTGAATCGACAGTCACTTCACAATGGATGAGGGCCCCTGAAGGGGACCCACAGGGCTGAGGGACGTTATCTGTGTGTAAAGAATCTATTTGGGGAATGATCTGTAGGGAAGCTTTTATTCCACCTTCCGTTGTTTTTTGTTTTGTTTTTTTGAGACCAGGTCTCTCTCTGTCATCCACGCTGGAGTGCAGTGGTGCGACCTCGGCTCACTGCAGCCTTCGTCCCCTGGACTCAAGCGATCCTCCCACCTCAGCCTCCTGAGCCACCACACCTGGCCCCACCTTCTATTTTTAAGATCATAAATCACAATACTTGTTCTTTAGAGACATTTTTCGCTTATACAAGTGTAAAGCAGCAAACAATAGTCAGCTGTGATCCTGCCTCGAGACACCCATCTCTGTGTAGCCTGCTGACTTCCACTGACCTGGTGGCTTATACCTGTAATCCCAGCACTATGGGAGTCCGAGGTGGGATCGTTTGAGTCCTAGGAGCTTGAGACTAGCCTGGCCAACATGGCAAAATCCCATCTCTACAAAAAATATAAAAATAAGCCAAGAGTGGTGGCTTGCACCGGTGGTCCCCGCTACTTGGGAGGCTGAGGTGGGAGGATCACCTGAGCCCAGGAAATGGAGGCTGCGGTGAATCATGATTGTGCCACTGCATTCCAGCCTGGGCAACAGAGTGAGACTCTGTCTCAAAAAAAATAAAGTTTAGAGTTGAGTTATCTTATTCAAATAGTGCTGCACCTCTAATGTCTGAACATTAGACTCCTGAGCATTTTCTCATGTCGTTAAAGCCTGCAGAAGAGGGCGTAGCAGAGGCAGTGCTGTGATTTTCTCAGCTCTTCCTCCCCATGGGAAATACCAGGAGAGGGTGGGCACTGAGCAGTTAATGGGTGCTTCTGCCAGCTTAATCCCCACAGGACCCCTTGAAGAAAGGAGGTGTGTTTTCTCTTACAGGAGAGTGAGTGGTGTTGCCATCCCGGCAGCCTGTGGAGCCGGACATGACCTGGGTTCAACTCTCAGCTCTGTTACTCAGTTGCTGTGTGACCTCAGACAAGTTGCTTAGCCCTTCTGAACTACTGTTTCCTTGTCTTTAAAATGGGCATAATATGGCCACCTTCTCAATTCCCCAGTGCAAATAATGAGGTTTTCTTGTTTAATTCTTTTTCTTGAGATGGAGTCTCACTCTGTTGCTCAGGCTGGAGTGCAATGGCGCAATCTCGGCTCACTGCAACCTCCACCTCCTGGGTACAAGCAATTCTCCTGCCTCAGCCTCCCAAGTAACTGGGACTACAGGTGTGCGCCTCCACGCCCAGCTAATTTTTGTATTTTTAGTAGAGATGGGGTGTCACCATGTTGGCCAGGATGGTCTCGATCTCTTGATCTTACGTTCACCCGCCTTGTCCTCCCAGAGTGCTGAGATTACAGGCGTGAGCCACTGTGCTCAGCCTCTTGTTCATTCTTTATCCCACTTACTGTCATTTGTGACCGATTGTTTTCTGGTTCCTTCTCTGTCTTCCCCGACTGGAATGTGGGTTCCCTGAGGCAAGATGACATCCATTTCATTCTCTGCTGGATCACCACCTCTGGCCGTCCGTGTGGTCCCGGATGGACGGGGCTGTTGTGGTCACTGGGAGAGAGGATGCAGGAGAATGGCCACCGGGGTGGGGTGAATTTGAGGCACGGGGATGTGTGTGATGAGAGCAGAACCCTCAAAGCTCAGACGACCCCACCGTGCCTGGGGGCTTAGGGGTGCCTCTGCAAAGGTCCGGGGCTCTGGGTTCAAATCCTGTTTCACAGTGGGTGGCATGGGGTGAGTTATGTAACCCCTTTGGGCCATGGTTTTCTCCACTGTGACCGCGGATAACAATGGCCTTCAGCGCGGAGGTGCCTGGCTGGCTGTAGCTGCTGTGAGCGCCACTCTGGGTGAGGGCAGGACAGGCCGGCGCCCTGGAGGTCAGAGGTCTTTCTCCCCTTCCTGCCTCTCTCTACCAGTCACTAGGAGACAGAAGCGGACAGAAGATCGCCATTTGTCCCAGAGGGGAGGGCAGAGGAGGGGAGGCCAGGAGGTGTCGAGCACCCCAGCGCTTATTTTATCAACCCTGCTTAAGAGTGAATTCCAGGCCGCTGGCCTTCCCAGCCTGTCTGTCCGCACGCAGTTCACTAAGAGGCAGCCGCATTGGTTCCAGGGGCTCAGAAATCAGTCCCCTCTGCAGGCCTCCACCCCACATGCCCTCCGCCGCCCACCTCCACCCACCCAGTCCTCACTCTCATGCTGCCCTGGGTGGGACCCTTGTCCTGTCAGCTGTGCAGGTCTCCTCCAGGGGACTTGGGCAGGAGCCACCCAGGCAGGCATGCAGCCAGTACCTGCCAGTTTCCTGGTCAGTGACTCAGATCTTCAGAAAGGTCAGGGCAGGGGCTGGAGGAGAAAGAGGAGCCAGGAAGGGACAGTGGCAGGGGCAGCTCCACGGGGCATCACCTGCCAGGGAAAGGGGTCCTCGCTCCACGCAGCCCACTCCGGCGCCAGCCCACCACTTCAGAGACGCCGCCAGTTCCTAAGATGGAAGGTGCCCAGCCCGCTTCCCTGAGACTCCAAGCATCCACCAAGAACCTAAGGAAACAACAGCACATAGGGTCACACACACACACACACACACACACATTCACACACACACACTCATGCACACACATTCAGAGACACACATTCACAGAGAGACACCCAAAGACACGCAAATACACATACATTCACAGACACACACACACACACACACATCCACATCCAGAGATACCCACAGACACTCACAGAGACACACACGCTCTTGCACACAGACACACAGAGATGCACACACCCACACACATACACATTCACACAGAGAGACACCCACAGACACACAGAGATGCACAAGACACAGGCACAACACATGCACACACACACACAGAGACACGCATAGACACACTCACAGAGACACACAGAGACATACACACACACTTACACACAGACACACAGAGATACACATTCACACAGATACCCACAGACACAGACATACACAGACACATACACACTCTTGCACACAGACACACACACAGACACATACCGAGACACACAAACACAGAGGCACACATCCACACAGAGACACCCACAGAGACAGACACAGACACACACACTCTCGCACACACACATAGACACAGAGACACACACAGAGACAGACACAGACACACACACTTGCACACAGACACATAGAAACACAGAGATACATAGACACACACACACACACAGAGATGCACACACAGACCCATACACTCAGATACCCACAGACACACTCACACAGAGACACACACAGACACAGAGACACACACACACAGAGATGCACATAGACACACGTAGACACATACACTCACACAGAGAGACACCCACAGACACACAGAGACACACAGACACAGACACTCACAGATACACTCATAGACACACATAGACACATACAGACGCAGTCACAGAGACACTACAGACTACTATGTGTCTGTGTACAAGAGTGTGTATGTCACACACACTCACATAGACACATATAGACACACTCACAGACACACTACAGAAACCCACTTATGAACACACAGAGCCCGGCCCAGAGATGCTGGACAGGGCATGCGCACAGCAGCCGGAGCCTCGCCTCTGAGACTGAAGCCTTGCCCTGTGGAGGCTGCTCCTCACCCAAGTCCTGGCCAGCACGGTGCCGATGCTCTGTGGCACCCAAGTCTTCCTGCCTCTTGGCTCAGGTGAACTGAGTGGAAGGTTCTGGGGCCCTAAATGGCTTAGCCAAGGGGATGGGTGGTCTCTCCTCTTAGAGACGGTTTAATCACCTCCCTCCCCATCCACCTGTGTACCTGAACTGTCATTCACTCATTCAACAAACTGAATGTGCTGGGCACTAGGAGGTGAACAGGTTAGAATCGGGGCCCAGGGGATGGGTGGTGAGGAGGCAGAAAGGTAGACCTATTATGGTGCTAGGGAGAGGTGAGGCCAGTCCTGCAGTCTGCCTGAGGCACCCTCAACAGACCCTTGAAAGGAAACAGCCAAGCCTTAGGGCCCTGCCTTGGGGGCTTCCTGGCCCATGGAAGCCTTCATTCCTTCTTCATTCCTTCAGCCCTATTCCACTTCCTCTCCAGGGCCGTCTTCCAGCCAAGTAGACAGCACGGGGTAACCACTTGTCCTCACGGACATCTGAACCCTATGCCTTCCGGCAAGCCCCCAGCTTTAAGCTTTCTCCTCTGTCAACCTGCCCAGCAGTTCCTAGGGCCCCCAGAGGCACCTCTCCCTGCCTCAGCCAGACCCTGGGGCCTACACAAGCCCCATGGTCCTGTCACACATATGAGCCAGAGGTGGGATGGGGTTAGGCCGGGACCAGAACCGAAGAATGGAAACCAAGAATTACCTCCCGCTCAGGCTGACATAGTCAGAAACCAGATGGATGGATGGGTGCATTGGGGCTGGTGGGTGGGTGTGTGGGTAAATGAATGGATAGATGAATGGATGGAGTTGGGTGAGTGAATGGGTAGATGGATGCATGGAGTGGGGTGGGTGGGTGGATGGATGGATGGATGGAGTCGGGTGGGTGATGGGTGGATGCATGGATGGATGGATGGATGAATGGTTGGAGCTGGGTGGGTGAGTGGATAGTTGGATGCATGGAGTGGGTGTGTGGATGGATGAATGGATGGAGTTGGGTAGGTGAGTGGATGATGCATGGATGGATGGATGGATGAATGCATGGAGTTGGGTGGGTAAGTGGATGGATGGATGCATGGAGTGGGTGGATGGATGGAAGGATGGATGGAGTTGGGTAGGTGAGCGCATGGATGGATGAATGATGGAGCTGGGTGGGTGAGTGGATGGATGATTGGATGGAGTTGGGTGGGTGAGTGGGTGGATGGATACATGGAGTGGGGTGGGTGAATGAATGGATGGATGGATGGAGCTGGGTGGGTGAGTGGGTGGATGGATGCATGGAGTGGGGTGGGGGGGGTGGATGGATGGATGGAGCTGGGTGGGTGAGTGGGTGGATGCGTGGATGGGTGAAGTTGGGTAGATGAGCAGATGGTTGGACAGATGGAGTAGGGTAGGTGAGCGGATGGATGCATGGATGGATGCATGGATGGATGGATGGTGGATGGATGGATGGAGTGAGATAGGTGAGTGGATACATTAATGGAATGGGGTAGGTGAATGGATGGGTGGATGGAGGTGGGTAGGTAAGTGAGTATAGTGGGGTAGGTGAGGGATGGATGGATGGATGGATGGGTAGAGAAGTAGGTGAGTGGATGAATGGATGGAGTGGGATAAGTGAGTGAATGGATGGACACATGGATGGAGTGAGTAGGGTAAATGAGGGATGGATGGATGCATGGATGGAGTAGGGTAGATGATGGATGGATGGATGGATGGATGGATGGATGGAAGGATGGATGGATGGATGGGGCGGGGTGGGTAGATGGTAGGTGGATGGATGGACCAGTGAGTGGGAGAGTGGACAAACAGACAGATAGATGGATGGGTGGCTGTAGAGATGGGGTAATAAGGGAGGAAGAAGGGAAACCTGGATGACAATGGCTGCAAAGCAAAGGGGGTGGTCCCGTGGAGTGGAGGAGCCCACACCAAAAATTGCCTTCCTGGAGCAAATGTTTGCCTTTTTTCTTTTCCATGAACTGAACCTCCCAGCTTCTCCTGGAGGAGCACATTCTTTGTTTAGTTCAACAGACCAGAAAGTGTCCCTTGGAGCCTGTTTGATTGTAGTCCATCTGCCTTTGATGGACTTGTATGGTCATGGAGAGGAATTGAGGAGACCCACTTGTTAAGCCCTTCCTATATTTCAAGACCTTAATCAAAATACAGTGGCTAGTCTAAGTGGGGTTTTCAAACTGGGTTTAAGAGAACACTTATTTTTTTTGTAAAATATTTTAAAAGTTTTTAAAACGCTAATTTAAAAAATCAATTCAGTTGGAGGCCACCGGAATATCTGAGTGTCCCCCAGTTGGCCTATTTTGTGCCCTCTCTGCTTAAGTGACAGTTCTGAGATTTCAAGGAGAGCAGCTGATAAACTGTTACCATTAGCAACTCCTTATCAATGTGGCTTTTCTCTATACTGTGTAACAAAGCAAAATAGAGAAATTAGCTGGACCTGGGTCTGATGTGTTTGGAGCCGCCGTCTGTAACCCCCAGTTTAAAACGTTTGCCTTCCCAAAGCAGCCATTTTGTTCAGCCTTGTCAGTAAGAAAATATTATGGAGCCAGGCGTATCATTTATTCCTTTTCTTGGTTTCTCATGTTGAGGTTTCCATGTTGGATTTTTTTTTTTTAAAGGGAGAATTTCATTGATAATCTTAAGAGAAAAGAGGCTGGGCACAGTGGCTCACACCTGTAATCCCAGCACTTTGGGAGGCCAAGGTGGGCGGATCACCTGAGGTTGGGAGTTCGAGACTAGCCTGACCAAAATGGAGAAACCCCATCTCTACTAAAAATACAAAATCAGGCCGGGCACAGTGTCTCACGCCTGTAATCCCAGCACTTTGGGAGGTCGAGGTGGGGGGATCAGGAAGTCAGGAGATCGAGACCATCCTGGCCAACATGGTAAAACCCCATCTCTACCAAAAATACAAAACTTAGCTGGGCGTGGTGGCAGGATGCCTATAATCCCAGCTACTTGGGAGGCTGAGGCAGGAGAATCGCTTGAACCAGGGAGTCAGAGGTTGCAGTGAGCCGAAATCACACTACTGCACTCCTGGCGATAGAATGAGACTCCATCTCAAAAGAAAAAAGAAAAAAACAATCAGTTGGGCATGGCGGTGCATGCCTGTGATCCCAGCTACTCCGGAGGCTGAGGCAGGAGAATCACTTGAACCAGGAAGGTGGAGGTTGCAGTGAGCCGAGATCACACCATTGCACTCCAACCTGGGCGACAAGAGTGAAACTCTGTCTCAAAAAAAAAAGAGAGAGAGCGAAAAGAAAAGAAACAAAAATCGAAACCCAGCGGACAAATCCCCACGAAGCCCTTTGGCTCTTGCTATCTCTGCTTCTGTCTGCTGGGCGGTCTTCAGCCCTCTGCCTTTCTCCCTCGGTGCTGGTGAAGATGGTTCTTCCCTAGGGCTCTTGGTCCCCCTGTCATCCGACTCCAGGCCCTTTTACCAACAGAGGCCTCACTGGCCCCACAGACACATCGTGGGGAGGTGCCTCTTCCTCCATTAGGTCAAGGTTAAGAAATTGCCAGGCTTCTCTTCTGAACCTTTTACGGGCCGGCCATTCATAAATTTGCCCAAACCCTCAGTGGTCCTGCCCAGGTCACCTCCTGGCATAATGAGTCCATGTTTATTACCTGCCAGGTGAGGCAATGCTTCCTTCTCAGCAGCAGCCCTTCCAGGACTTCCTTAGGAGAGTGACTGCAGCTAGATGGGAGGCTTGGCTTAGCCTTGAGGCTGGAATGGGCCAGTCTATGCTGCCAGCTGATGTTAATAATCCTGGCTCTAGACCTAATTGGTGAAGCCAGCTGATCCCTAACAGAGAGCATTCTGGAACATTGTGCAGAAAGAGCTCTGCTATCACCTCCACGTTTGCAGAAAATGAACTGGGCTGGCAGGAGGCAGTCTGCGGAAAGGAATATATGAGAAAAACTTGTAAATACACATCAATTGATTGATCATAAGTGGGCTGAGAAATGACTAATTCACAGCCGAGGCGAGTGGATCACGAGGTCAGGAGTTCAAGACCAGTTTGGCCAAGATGGTGAAACCCTGTCTCTACTAAAAACTACAAAAAAAATTAGCTGGCGCAGTGGCAGTTGCCTGTAATCCTAGCTACTCAGGAAGCTGAGGCTGGAGAATCGCTTGAACCCGGGAAGTGGAGGTTGCATTGAACCAAGATCGTGACACTGCACTCCAGCCTGGGTGACAGAGCAAGACTCTGTCTCAAAAAAAAAGAAACTACTGGTTCACTTAAAATAGATTGTCCCTTTAAAAAGTTATATTGTTGGCTGGGGGCAGTGGCTCACACCTGTAATCTTACCACTTGAGAGGCCAAGGTGGGAGGATTGCTTGAACCCAGGAGATCAAGACCAGTCTGGGCAACATAAGAATACCCCTACTCTACAAAAAAAAATTTTTTTTTAATTAGCCAGGTATGGTAGCACATACCTGTGGTCCCAGCCACTCGGGAGGCTAAGGTGGGAGGATCTCTTGACCCCAGGAGTTTGAGGCTACAGTGACCTATGATTGCACCACTGCACTCTAGCCTGGGCAACAGAACAAGACCCTGCTTCAAAAAAAAAAGTTATATTGTTAATCTATGTTGTATTCTTTATCTTTCGGTGGAATCAGGGAGGTCAGGAATTTCAAGACAAATCACTCGAAATGCTGAATTTCTGATGGCAATCATTGCATCACTGTGTCTTGCTTCATGACCATTTGCTCTGTGCTGTTTTTCTCTTCTTCCAGATTGTTCTCTGGGGCCGGACTGAGAAATGCCTGAAGGAGACGACGGAGGAGATTCGGCAGATGGGCACTGAGTGCCACTACTTCATCTGTGACGTGGGCAACCGGGAGGAGGTGTACCAGACCGCCAAGGCTGTCCGGGAGAAGGTCCGTAGCCCGGGAGGGTCTGTTCCTAGCACAGCTGACCACAGGCGGATTCCGGCCAGAGAGAACATTCTCATGTGGCCTGGCAGAGAACTCTGCTTATGGCAGAGTGGCTTTGTCTGGGGCACCTTTGGGGACTCTCCCATGAAGCTGGCCCAAGTGACGTAGGCAGGGATTAAGGTTGATTACGTAACAGGAGCCATCCTCTGTTGTTCCCTTGGAAATAGACCATGTGAGTTTCACTCCAGGACCATGGCGGAGCACATGTCCCATTGGCCTCTGGGAAAATCCTTCTCCTGACTCCAGTCATCTGTTTGGACTAAATATATCCGTGAACTCCAAGAGAGGGAAACTCATCCTGAGTGTCTGGCACGCGGTAATGTTCAGTGTTTTTATGTCGCAGTAACCTCCTTTATTATAAATATGCCGTGTGCCAGGTACAGTGTATGCCATAAATTATTTCTGCTCCTCAGAACAGTCCTGGTGGGGCATTAGCCTCATCCACAAATCAGGACTGGTGCTCCGAGAGGCAGTTCTCTTCCCCAGGCCCTGTGGCTGCTGCTGGTGGGGCCAGATGGCTCTGGGGGCTCTATGAATGCAATTTAACTGGAACTGGGCTGGCAGAAAGTAGCCTGCGGAAAGGAATAAAGAAAAGCTTGTAAATAACATCAGTTGATTGATCATAAATTAACTCAGAAATTACTCGTTCACTTAGGAGTAGCTTGTATCCCTTTTAAAAAGTCTATTTGGCCGGGTGCGGTGGCTCGCACCTGTAATGCCAGCATTTTGGGAGACTGAGGTGGGTGGATCCCTTGAGGTCAGAAGACCAAGACCAGCCTGGCCAACATGGTGAAACCCCATCTCTACTAAAACTGTAAAAATTAGTCGGGCATGGTGGCAGGAGCCTGTAATCCCAGCTACTTGGGAGGCGGAGACACAAGAATCACTTAAACCCAGGAGGCGGAGGCGGCAGTGAGCCAAGATCACGCCACTGCACTCCAGCCTGGACGACAGAGTGAGACTCCATCTCAAAACAAACAACAAAAAACGTAGATTGTTGGTCTGGGGCTGGCTGCCCTCATGGCCCCATGGCCCCCTCTCACCTGCAGGTAGGTGACATCACCATCCTGGTGAACAATGCTGCCGTGGTCCACGGGAAGAGCCTGATGGACAGTGACGACGATGCCCTCCTCAAGTCCCAGCACATCAACACCTTGGGCCAGTTCTGGGTAAGGGCTATCCCAGGCCAGAGCCAGCCCCAGGCGCACAGGGACCCCAGGCAGCATGGAGGGGAGGGGACGCTTGCCAGGGCTTGGGCTCAGACCAGCAGGGATGTCCACAAACGAGGTGGCCGGACAGGAGGAATGACCAGCCCCAGGACACATCAGGCTTTGTGACATGTGCTCAGTGTCCTAGGGCAAGGAGCCCTCGGCCCTCTCCCTCGCAGGACGGCTCAGGCACTAGAGCATTGTGAGTGTCCGGGGAGGGCGGGCTGTTCTCCCTGAGAGAAGGGTGCAGGGGTTGTCAGAGCTGCAGCTGCTCCACACTGACACCCATCCGCCCTCAGACCACCAAGGCCTTCCTGCCGCGAATGCTGGAGCTGCAGAACGGCCACATCGTGTGCCTCAACTCCGTGCTGGCTCTGTCTGCCATCCCTGGCGCCATCGACTACTGCACATCCAAAGCATCAGCCTTCGCCTTCATGGAGAGCCTGACCCTGGGGCTGCTGGACTGTCCGGGCGTCAGTGCCACCACGGTGCTGCCCTTCCACACCAGCACCGAGATGTTCCAGGGCATGAGGGTCAGGTCAGTGAGCAGGGGACCCACCTCGGGGACCAGCCTCCTCACCCCCAACCCCTAGCCACGTTCAGTCAGCCAACTGCAGAAGGAGCTCTGATATAAAAATCACGCTGGGTGCAAGTGGTTCATGCTTATAATCCTAGCACTTTGGGAGGCCAAGGCAGGCGAATTGCTTGAGCCCAGCAGTTCGAGATCAGCCTGGGCAACATGGAGAAATCCTATGTCTACAAAAAATAAAAAATTAGCTGGGTATGGTGGTGCACACCTGTAGTTCCAGCTATTCAGGAGTCCGAGGTGGGAGGATCAATTTCTTGAGCCTAGGGAGTTGAGGCTGCAAGGGAGCTGTGATTGTGTGACTGCATTCCAGCCTGGGTGACAGAGTGAGACTCTGTCTCAAAAAAAAAAAAAAAGTTGGCCGGGTGCAGCAGCTCATGCCTGTAATCCTAGCACTTTAGGAGGCCGAGATGGGTGGATCACGAGGTCGGGAGTTCAAGACCAACCTGGTAAAACCCCATCTCTACTAAAAATACAAAAAAATTAGCCAGGAATGGTGGTAAGTGCCTGTAATCTCAGCTACTCAGGAGGCTGAGGCAGAGAATTGCTTGAACCTGGGAGGAGGAGGTTGTAGTGAGCTGAGATCGCACCACTATACTCCAACCTGGGCAACAGAGCGAGATTCGGTCTCAAAAAAAGAAAAAAGTCACTGAGGAGCCTCTACTCTCTGCTGACGCTGTCCTACCTGGTTCTCTGTCTGCAAGGCAGTGATGCCACAGTGGGGCGGCTCAGGGAGCTTGTAGGAAACTACCAGAGCTGCCGACATGCAAGGGAGTGTGCCCCAAAAGGCCAAAAAAGGCAGATGAACCTCCACAGCATCGTGCGGGGCGAAGGGAGCCGGAGACACAGGGGAACGTCTGGGTCTGCCTGGCTCCACCTGTACAAAGTTCCAAAACAGGCAAAACATGGTTAGGGTGATGGAACTCAGACCTGTGGCCTCCCCTGGAGGACTGGAAGGGAGGCCAAGGGAACTGTAAGGCTTTCAGAAATGTTCTCCCTTCTTGATGGCAGCAGTCATTAAATAGGTGAAAGTTAATCAAACTGTCTGCTTAAGATTTATAACTTTTGTTGTATGCAAATTATATCTCAATTTGTTTATTTATTTTATTTTATTTTATTTTTTGAGATGGAGTGTCTCTCTGTCACCCAAGCTGGAGTGCAGTGGCACAATCTCGGCTCACTGCAACCTCCACCTTCTAGATTCAAGTGATTCTCCTGCCTCAGTCTCCCGAGTAGCTGGGACTACAGGCATGTGCTCACACTCAGCTAATTTTTGTATTTTTAATAGAGATGGGGTTTTATTATGTTGGCCAGGCTGATCTCGAACTCCCAACCTCAGGTGATCCACCTGCCTTGGCCTCCCAAAGTGCTAAGGTTATAGGCATGAGCCATGGTGCCTGACCATAGCTCAAATTAAAATAAGCAATAGGGAGGTCCAGCCACTCTTCCTCTAGACCAATTAAGTCAAGGAGAACAGGGACCACAGGTCTAGAGCGCATGCCACCTGGGGTGGTGACGCTCTCATAGCTGTGATGTACTGTGCGACATTGGGTCCATTAGTTACTGCTCTGGCTGATCTGTAGGAAGTTAATGTCTCCATCATAGGTTCTGCAGTGAGGACAAAATGGAATCTGGCAGGGAACACCATACGTGGTACATATTAAAGTACCCAATAAATGGTGCTATAATGATGTGCAGTCATGTAGGGACATGAGGTCACCAATGAATGAAAACCGGAAATTACTCAAATACTATTCTCACCTGGTTTTTTGCAGTCCAGCATACAATGCTTCACCTTCTGAATTATATACTTAAGCTGCTTCCACAAATGAGGATGACATGGAAGGGTCATCATGAGAATCCAATGAGGCCATTTAGTGTAGGTCATGCCACGTGGGAGTCACTCATTACACCTTAGTTACTATTAATAGGGGCAGTGCAGTGTTGGTTGTCAAGAATCAGAAATACTGGGCTTGGTGGCTCATGACTGTAATCCCAGCACTTAGGGAGGCTAAGGCAGGAGGATTGCTTGAGCCCAGGAAATAAGAAATAATACATGTAACACATCTGCAAAGCCCAGATACTATGTATCTGCACTATAAGGAGCTGCTGGCTGGGCGTGGTGGCTCACACCTGCAATCTCAGCACTATGGGAGGCCAAGGTGGGAGGATCACCTGAGGTCAGATATTTGTGACCAGCCTGGCCAACATAGTGAAACTCCGTCTCTACTAAAGATACAAGATTAGCCAGGAGTGGTGGTGCACACCTATAATTCCCACTACTCAGGAGGCTGAGGCAGGAGAATCGCTTGAACCTGGGAGGCAAAGGTTGCAGTGAGCCAAGATCACCCCTCTGCACTCCAGCCTGGGCGAAAGGGTGAGTCTCTGCCTCAAAAAAAAAAAAAAAAAGGAGCTGCTGCTCATTGTTTTTACTAACAATAAACATCTTCATAAATGCATGTCATTAATTTTCCTAGCAGACCACCTGGCTGGTGTGCAAATTGTCATAAATTCTGAATTTTGAGGAGGCTAGACTAACGGCTATTAATGTTTGTTTCCTGTGGGCATTTTCCCCCATGGGTCTTGGTTTGGTTTCTTTTCATCTGAGTATACAGAAGGTGCTCAATAAGTGTGTACTGGACAGAAGTGCATAAGTGGCAATCTGCAGTTTTAACTGGTTGTCCTTAGCACAGGAGAGAGCAGGGCATTGCAGACATCGAGTTTGTGTGTCTATTTCACCTTCTAGCACAGTTTCCTCTCTACCACTTTAAGAAGGAAATTCAAGGTTTTTCAGAGTGTGAACCCAAACTGCTTGGGGTCAAATCCCAGCTCTGCATAACCTTGGGCAAGTTATTTGACTTTTCTCTTCTTCAATTTCCTCATCTCTAAAAAGGGATTCATAATAATCACCTGAGGTTGGGAATTCAAGACCAGCCTGGCCAACATGGTGAAACCCTGTCTCTACTAAAAATACAAAAATTAGCCAGGCATGATGGCAGGTGCCTGTAATCCCAGTTACTCGGGAGACTGAGGCAGAAGAATCTCTTGAACCCGGGAGGTGGCGGTTGCAGTGAGCCAAGGTTGCACCACTGCACTCCTGCCTGGCGCCTGGCAACGGAGTGAGACTCTGTCTCAAAAAAATAAAATAGTAATAAAAATAATAATAACAACAGTATCCCCTTTTCATGGGTTAGCTGAGCACCTGTGTGTGAATCATCTGGCCATGCCTGGCGAGTAGCAAGCACTTGGTGAATATTAGCTACCTGTGGTTGTGCCAGGGAGCCCCGAGGGCTTGACCAGAAGAGTAGTAGGAGAAAGATGCTACCAACTCCCATTTCCTAAAAGAATAAAACGTGAATAAAAGCACTGATTTCCTCCTACAGCCATGCTTGGCAGCTTCCCAGGGTTAAATGGGTTAGATATGATGACATGCTTAGGACAAAATGGATGAGTTTCTCAGCAAGACTGGCCATGTCAGTGGATGTCGTTGTTTATAAATTGCTATTTATTTAGCCTCTTCTTTGTTTTTTTTCTTTTTTTGAGATGAAGTCTTGCTCTGTTATCCAGGCTGGAGTACAGTGGTGTGATCTCGGCTCACTGCAACCTTTGCCTCTCAGATTTAAGCAATTCTCGTGCCTCAGCCTCCCGAGTAGCTGGGATTACAGACACCTGCCACCATGCCCGGTTAATTTTTGTATTTTTAATAGAGACGGTGTTTTGCCATGTTGCCCAGGCTGGTCTCAAACTCCTGGCCTCAAGTGATCCACCCACCTCAGCCTCCCAAAGTGCTGTGATTACAGGCGTGAGCCACCATGCCTGGCATTGAGCCTCTTCTGTGTTCCAGCCATAGACCCGTCTGGAGCCACTAGACACTTTACAATGGCTGCTGCATTTGGCCCACACAGCAACCCTGCAAGAAAGCTTTTATTCCCATGTTACAGATGAGGGAACTGAGGCTCGGAGAAGCAAAGTTACCAGTCCAAGTCCACATAGCTTGAAACTGGCTAACTTCTTCCAGGAATTTACACTGCTTCCATGAGAGTTAATGGCTCTGCCAGTTCCGCATGGAGAGGAAGGAGAAAATCCTATGTGCAGACATGTTTGAGGCCTCCCCTGTCGGCTTCCCTGGGAGGGGGTCTTACCAGGAAGGGTCTCCCTCAAGCCCATAGACTTTGGTCTGTCCGTCCTGTCTTCCCTTTCCCAAAAGACCAGACAGGCCACAGGTGGAAGCCAGACAATCCAGACTGCCCTCGACACCTGTAGGACTCCAGTATCAGTAAGCTGCCTCGACACGATTATCTCTGCAGAACCACAGAGGCCAGCTCCTCTTGATCACAGGGCTCTGGGCCTCTCAGAATCACCATCGGGGCCGGGCGCGTTAGCCAGGTTCACACCAGTAATCCCAGTGCTTTGAGAGGCTGAGGCAGGCGAATCACTTCAGCCCAGGAGTTGCTAGCTTGGGCAACATGACAAAACCTGGCCCTACAAAACATATATAAATTAGCTAGGCATGGTGTGTACACCTGTAGTCCCAGCTACGTGGATGGCTGAGGTGGGAGGATCACTTGAGCCCAGGGAGGTCGAGGCTGCAGTGAGCTGTGATCATGTCACTGCACTCCAGCCTGGGCAACAAAGTGAGACTCAGGACTCAAAAGTAAAAATAAAAAAAAGAATCACCATCATGATGACAAAGGAACTATAGGGCAGGGGGTGAGATCCTTGTGCCTCTGAGGCCAAGCCCATGCTGGGAGTCCAGTGGCTCCCTGTTGCTCAGGAATGACATCAAACCCAGGTGATTCATCACCTTAATCTTCCTGGTGCCACAGCGGATCACAAGCTCTTTGTGGGATTGGGTCAGAGCCAGCAACATGAGCCCTGCACCTATAGACCCAGGAGGGGCAGGAAGAACAGTGAGCAAAGGGGACAGAGCATTGGACTGGTTTGAATCCTTGGGTGTCCCTCTGACTCAATGGAGCCTCAGTTTCCTTATCTGTAAATTGAGAGAATAATCTGTGCCTGAATCTGGCATCGAGGGAACATCATCATGGTTTGGGTCTAGGGTCACATGCTTCTAAATAGTCACGAGAAGCCCCTGATGTTTGCTTATGCAATCATTCATTCATCCATTTTTAAATCCCATGGAAAGCACTAGGCAAATGTTTGAATGAATGAATGAATGAATCAATCAATGAGTTAGTGAACCAGCAAACTGAGCCAAAGACGTCACTAGCCAAGCCCCTGCCTCCAGACAAAACGAGCGGGACACATTTGGAAAGCAGCAAGTCGTCAGCGTGTTCAGTCCGTGAAGTATTTATTGAGCACCTACTATGTATCAGATGCTGTGCTAGATGCTGGGGATGCAACAGGGAGCAGGACTGACCAGGCCTTCATCCTCAGGGAACTCGTAGTCTGATGGGGGAGACAGGCCACCGACAAGAAAACAACCCAACAAGCAAGGCCTTCCTAGGTGGGGTGAACATGATCAAGGAAATCAGCAGGGGACAAAAGCAGATGTCACTTTGGGTGGACTGGCCTGAGGTGCCTCCCAGAGGAGGAGCTAGGAGGAGAGAGCCGGACCGTAGAGACAGCTGGCAAAAAGGCCTGACCCAAGAGTGTGATGTGACAAGAACAGAGATGGGTAGTGGCTCATGCCTGTAATCCCAGCACTTTGGGAGGCCAAAGTGGGTGGATCACAAGGTCAGGAGTTCAAGACCAGCCTGACCAACATGGTGAAACCCCATCTCTACAAAAAATACAAAATTAGCCAGGCATGGTGGTGCGTGCCTGGAGTCCCAGCTACTTAGGAGGCTGAGGCAGGAGAATCACTTGAACCCGGGAGGTGGAGGTTGCAGTGACCCGAGTTTGCACCACTGTACTCCAGCCTGGGTAACAGAGTGAGACTCCATCTCAAAAAAAAAAGAACAGAGAAGGGCCGGTCCTGAAGGAGCAGAGTGTAGGGAAGAGGAATCAGAAGGACAGGCAGGGCCCGGACTGCACAGGGCCGTGGAGAGGCCAAGCCCTGGGGCACTGAGAACCCTTGGAGGGCTTGGGAGACTGGGTCCTCAGTGGGTGGGCTAAAAGTCCTTGACTCAAGAAGAGACCCCTGGGCGCCTGGAGGAGTGAGGGAATGTGGCACTTCTGATGAGTGTGGGGTACAGGGAGTATTCCAAGCAGGCCTCGAGTCTCTCAGATAGGAAAGGTCAAAGGGTAACCCAGACATGTCAGCCTCATAGAGACTTCCAGATAAGCACATGCCTCTCCAGGAGAAACCCACTGCGTCTCTTCCTGTGTTCAGGTTTCCCAACCTCTTTCCCCCGCTGAAACCGGAGACGGTGGCCCGGAGGACAGTGGAAGCTGTGCAGCTCAACCAGGCCCTCCTCCTCCTCCCGTGGACGATGCATGCCCTCATTATCTTGAAAAGGTATGGGGCTGGGAGAGAATGCTCTGGGTCGGGGGAAAGTACACATGTGATCGATTAGTCATGTCTGCTGCGGGCATGCGCGTGAGGAGTGGTGGCACATCTGCTGTTGATGTACTGTGCTTACGTGGGGCAGCAATTCTCACACCTGTTAGTCACAGGGCCCCTTCGATTTTTAGTGTGGAGGAACCCAAAGAGCTTGTGTTAATATGAGTTGTATCTTCACTATTTATTGTATTAGAAATTGTGGGTATCCACAATTATTACAATCTGTATTAGAAGTTGCCAGGCGTGGTGGCTCATGCCTGTAATCCTGGCACTTTGGGAGGCTGAGGCGGGCAGATTATGGAGTCAGGAGGGAGACCATCCTGGCTAACATGGTGAAACCCTGTCTCTACTAAAAATGCAAAAAAAAAATTAGCCAGGCATGGTGGCACACACCTGTAATCCCAGCTACTTGGGGGGCTAAGACAGGAGAATCACTTGAACCCAGGAGGTGGAGGTTGCCGTGAGCAGAGATCTCGTCATTGCACTCCAGCCTGAGTGACAAAGGCAAAACAATGTCTAAAAAAAAAAAAAAAAAGAAATTAAAAGCCAGAAAAATGTTATAAGATGTATACATTTATTTATAATATTTATTCATTTATAAACAGCCATGACAAACCCATTACATTAATATAAATATATTTTTATGGCAACTAGTTATATATTCTAAAACAAAAGAAATGTAGTCAGGAGTGGCATTGTTTTACATTTTTGCAAATCTCTTTGGTTGAATTGAGGACAACTGGATTCTTATATGTGCTTCTGATTTCAATTCGTTGTGATATCTTCTGTCACATAGCCTCCAGAAAATTCTACCATTCACTGAGAATGAAAGTGAAAAGGGCAAATAATATCTTAGGATTATTATAAAAACAATTTGACCTCACAAACCCCTGAAGAGATCTCGGGTACCCCCAAGGGTTCCTGGACCTCACTTTGAGAACCACTGTTCTAGAGGCTGTTGGACATAGCTCCTGCTCTCAGGGAGTTTACTGTTACAGGAAACAGGGGATTTTGATGCCAAGGGTTCAGAATTCACAGAAGCGTCATAGTGCCAGTCAGGTGGGACATAGCAGGGCAGAGCACTTTGGGGAGGTAGGCTTCATAAAGGAGCAACTCCTCCTCCAGAATTTGCCTGGCATCCTATTCCCTTAGAACTTTCCAGACTTTGTGCAGCAAACCCTTCCCATCCCAGTCCCACACTCAGTTTTCTCAGACCTCTTAGTACAGCAGGAGAGCCTCGTCCCTGGAGCCGAAAGTGACCATGGGCTCTTGGCTCCGGCCCCCAACCCCCGCCTGACTGAGCCCCTTTTCAGGAAGGGAAGACCCCAAGTGCCAGGCTGGCTCCTGCTTTTGTGCGACACACACTCCCAGGAGAGCCAGCTTCTGCCCTGGCTGCCGGGGACATGGTGAGCCCAGCTGAGGGGCTGCCCCAACACACGCAGGGCACACACACCTTGAAACTGAGGGGAAAGGCTGATCACCACCCTCCCCCAAACTCAAAACCCTTTCAGCGGCACAGGGATGGGGGCACCCAGGGGTGCCTCCCTCAGTCCACCTCGGGTCTGAGACACTCCTCGGCCATTGCAAGGAGTCCCTAGTTGATCAGGGGCCCAGGTCCTCACTGAGGCCAGGCTGCCACCCTCCACCTCAAGGGAGCTTCTTAGCAGCCTTCCAGAACTTTCTAGAGAAAAGTTGGTCTAGAACATCTCAGCACTCTCCACAGTTAACCCTCAGCCTTCATTTTCCAACCTAAACTACTTTTCAACAGGAAGCAGGAGCCACCCCCTCCCCATTCCCCAAACTGCATCCCTCCTCACCACCCCCAGGAAGCCTTCCAGATTGCTCCAGCTAGAAGTGAATGTTTTTCATCTTATACTTAGAGTGGGCCTTCAGTTTGATTCACTAAACAGCATAGGGCCCTCTCTGTGCCGGTCTGTGCAAGGGGCTAGGGATCAGAGATGAACTACCCGCCATGAAGGCCCCACAGGCTTGACAATCAATAGGTGAGGACTATACCAGGGCTTGCTGGGGAAGCACCAGGGCTCTGGGTTCCATGAGGAGAAGCCTGAGGGTGAGCCCAGGACATTTCCCCGAAGGATGTGACACCAAAATCATACCTGATTCCTCAGATCCACACCGCAACCTTTATGGAATCAGTGGCAGTTGGGATTGATGGATCTCTGAGCTGCCTGTGGGCGCCAAGATGCTAAGAGCTTGGTTTTATATTTTTAGTAGAGACGGGGTTTCACCATATTGGCCAGGCTGGTCTGGAACTCCTGACCTCGTGATTCGCCCATCTCAGCCTTCCAAAGTGCTGGGATTACAGGCGTGAGCCACTGCGCCTGGCCAAGAGCTTGGTTTTGAAAGTCCATGTTGTATGAAGGGAGAGAAGGTCAGCACTCCCCCGACAAGGAACACATACAGGTTAAGTCATCGCCACCTACTTGGTGGCATCTAACCATCATTTTTTTAATGGGTACAAAAAATAGACTGAATAAGAACAAATCTTTGATACCACAACAGGGTGACTATAGTTAATATTAATCTAACTATACATTTAAAAATAACTAAAAAGGTCAGGCACAGTGACTATACCTATAATCCTAGCACTTTAGGGGGCCAGGGCAGGTGAATCACCTGAGGTCAGGAGTTCGAGGCCAGCCTGGCCAACATGGTGAAACCCCATCTCTACTGAAAATATAAAAATTAGCCAGGCATGGTGTCAGGTGCCTGTAATCCCAGCTACTCAGGGAGCTGAGGCAGGAGAATCACTTGAACCCAGGAGGCAGAGGCTGCAGTGAGCCAAGATCACACCATTGCATTTCAGCCTGGGTGATCTGTCTCAAAAAAAAATAATAAAAATAAAAATAAATGACTAACGGAGTATAATTGGATTTTTTGTAACATGACAGATAAATGCTTGAGGTGATGGATACTCCATTTACCCTGATGTGGTTATTATACATTTGCATGCCTATATCAAAGTGTTTCATGTACCCCATAAATATATATACCTACCATGTATCCTACAAAAAAAATTTTTTTAAAAAGAGCTCTGTTTCAGGATCTAGGGAAAAAAATCAAAAATTTAAATTAAAAAACAATTTTGCTCTGACCACCCACCTTCTGCCTTTTTAAAATATGTATTTTAAAAAGAATTTTTTTTTCCGAGACAGAGTTTCACTCTTGTGGCCCAGGCTGGAATGCAATGGCATGATCTCGGCTCACTGCATCCTCCACCTCCCAAGTCAAGCAATTCTCCTGCCTCAGTCTCCCGAGTAGCTGGGATTACAGGTGCCCACCACCATGCCGGCTAATTTCTGTATTTTAGTAGATCGAGTTTCGCCATGTTGGCTAGGCTGGTCTCGAACTCCTGAGGTGATCCACTCACCTTGGCCTCCCAACGTGCTGGGATTACAGGCGTGAGCCACCACACCTGGCCTTTTTTAAAAACAATTTTCGAGACAGGGTCTGGCTCCGTCACCCAGGCTGGAATGCGGAGGTGCGATCTCAGCTCGCTGCAACCTCCACCTCTTGGGTTCAAGTCATCCTCGCACCTCAGCCTCCCCAGTAGCTAGGACTATAGGCACATGCCACCATGCCCGGCTAATTTTTATATTTTTTTGTAGAGATGGGGTTTCACGACATTGCCGGGGCTGATCTTGAATTCCTGGGCTCAAGTGATCCGCCCACCTCAGCCTCCCAAAGTGCTTGGATTATAGGCATGAGCCACTGCGCCCCATCTCCCCTGCCTTTTTAACAGCTGCTTATCCACTTCCGTGAAAGCTCTTCCTCTGGGGAGGGTGGAGGTTTGGGGAGAAACTGGTGTGTGGCTTGGAGGGGCGGGGAGCACTTCTCAGAAACAGCCCTTTGCTGCCCCGTCTCACATGGCCGCCAGCGACCCAGCTCCTGGATCCCGCTGTGCTGACATCTTCTTTTCTTCCTCCCACTCCCCCAGCATACTCCCACAGGCTGCACTTGAGGAGATCCACAAATTCTCAGGAACCTACACCTGCATGAACACTTTCAAAGGGCGAACATAGAGGCAGGATGAAGACATGCTCGAGGAGCCACGGAGTTCGGGGGTCACGGCACCTGGGCACACACCCAAGCGCCTGTCCATTGGCACACTTCTGCTGGGTGAGCAGGACAGCTCCTGTCCCCAGCAAAGAAGCCAACTGTCCCCGGGCCAGTCCCAGGACCTTTGCACAGGACTGATGGGTGTAACTGATCCCCACGGGGAGGCAGGAAACCAGCCAGCAGCCACCTCGACACTTTGGTACATTTCCAGTTCTGTAGAGTTTATTGTTCAATTGCTTCTCAAGTCTAACCAGCCTCAGCAGTTGCATAGACCATTGCCAGCAGGGTTTGTCCCCAGATGCTCTGCCTCCCATTCCAAAACCCCACTCATCCTCGGCTTGTGCAAACTGGTTGAACGGCAGGAATGAAAAATAAAGAGAGATGGCTTTTGTGAGTTTCTTTGTTCAAATCTTTGGTGAGCAGTTGGGAGAGAGCTAGTCCCAACCACAAAACTCCATCCTTTGAGAGAGAATTGGTCTATTCAGGGTCCCCAGCTGCCAAGGGTGGAGAGAAGGGGGCAGAAATCAGGAGAGAAAGTGGAGCCCAAGCCTAGGGGCAGAGGGAAGTACAGGGTTCCTTGCCGGCTCTGCTAGGCTCCTCCCAGTAGCCATGGGTTGAGGCCACTTTGTCTCCCTGGTGTGACCTTTATGAACCAGTCTGCAGAGAACCAGCTACAGCTAGAGCTGCCCTCTGTCCTGCCATGCCACCACCAGCTCCCAGGCCACCAACTCAAGAAAGCAGAACCAGTCTTTATGGAGCATCCACTGTCCACCTAGGGTGTGCTTGGTGCAGAGAGGGGAACCCTGCTGAGAAGAATGTAACAGGCCAATAATTTGCTTGGAAAAGGATCACACATCACCAGAAACACAGCGAGAATTCACCATAAGGCCAGTGCTGAAGGGTGCTACGGACCCAGTCCCATTTGATCACAGGGACAGACAGGGAGAGGTCTGGAGTGGCAGAAGAGATTGATGCAGGCTCCATCCGTGGGGCAAAGTCATGACCAAGAAGACCTGGCAGCAATGCCCCCTGCTTCCCCTGGTGTGTGCGCTCCATGCTGCCACAAGCTTAGTAAACCTCACCTTGGGCAGTGGGGAAGAGAGTGGGCTGCGTCATTTCATAGTAAGTGGCCTCCATTCATACAGCTCTTGCAGGTCAAGGGCAGGGTGGCGGGAGGGGAGCAGTCAAGGTTCCCGGGAGATGAAGGAGGTCATGGCATCCTGACCCAACCCAGGAGCTGCCCCAAGAGTCACATAGTCTTAACCTACATGCAAACCTCAGGCTGAACCCTTCCAGCTTGGAGGATATTACACACAGCTCAGGTGATCAGTCTGGTCTATGTGCAGAAATGCCAAGTCATGATTATACCCATGCCTTTTTTTTCTTCCGACATGGGATCTCACTCTGTCACCCAGGCTGGAGTGTATAGCGGAGTGGTGCAGTCACAGCTCACTGCAGCCTCAATCTCCCAACCTCAAACCTCCCACCTCAGCCTCCAGAGTAGCTGGGACTGCAGGTGCACACCACCACGCCCAGCTGTTTATTATTACTATTATTTGTAGGGACAGGGGTCACGCTACAAATAATAGCGTCCAGGCTGGTCTTGAACACCTAAGCTCAAGCAATCCTCCTCCCTCAGCCTCTCAAAGTGCTGAGATTACTGGTGTGAGCTACCACGCCCGGCCTGTAGCCACTCTTGATTGAGTACCTAGAATGGAGGCCAGTCCCCAGGCAGAACATTTCAGTTCTTCATTATCCATGCCCCTTGGCAGCAGCTGAAGACCACACACACACACACACACAGACACACACACACACACACACACAGAACTTCGAGGCTGCTCTGGAGACTTCCAACATCCTTTATGTGGAGCAGCCAGGATGTGACGCCCAAATCTCAGTGGCTTCCAACAGTGAAGGTTTCTGCCTTATTGTTGCTACCTGTCCTTCAAGAATGACTACAGATCTGCTTTGAAAGCTGCCCAGGGGCCTCTGTCTGGGAGGATGCCTGGTGGCACAGGGCAGACATACCTGTTGAACTGTGCACTGGCTCTTGAAGTTTCTGCCTGGAAAAAACACTGTCACTTCTGCTCAAAGGTCGCAGCTCACTGCAACCTCTGCCTCCTGGGCTGGAGCAAGCCTGCTATCAACATAGCAGGAAATGCGATCGCGCGTGGAGGAGCAGTCGCTAGTTCTGAAGCAGACTACCACGCCAGGGAAGAAGACGTCATGAGCAAAAATCAGAATATAGGTTGAGGACATAGGGAAGCTATGCATGGCTTCCAACTGCACGCTCAAGGACATAGTGACTTTTGGGAGGGCACAGAAGGTGCTAAGCGGAGCCCTAAATAGGCAAGTGTCAGCCAGGCACAGCAGCTCATGCCTGTAATCCCAGCACTTTGGGAGGCTGAGGTGGGTGGATCACCTGAGATCAGGAGTTCAAGACCAACCTGGCCAACATGGTGAAAGCCCATCTCTACAAATATATATATATATATATATATACACACACACACACACATACACACACACAAATTAGCCAGGCATGGTGGTGCTTGCCTGTAATCCCAGCTGCTTGGAAGGCTGAGGCAGGAGAATCACTTGAACTCAAGAGGTGGAGATTGCAGTGAACTGAGATCATGCCACTGTACTCCAGCGTGGGTGACAGAGTGAGACTCTAACTCAAAAAAAAAAAAAGAGGCAACTGTCAGAGTTCACCTCATGCTAAACTTTTTTAGGCTGTCACTTTGTGGCCCAGGCTAGAGTGCAGTGACGTGATCATGGCCAATGCTGCCTCCACCTCCCAGGCTCAAGCAATCCTCCCACCTCAGCCTCCTGAGTAGCTGAGACTACAGGCAGGTGCCACCACACCTGGATCACTCAGTTTTTGTAAAGATAGGGCCTTGCTATGTTTCCCAGGCTAGTCCGGAATTCCTGGCTCAAGCAATCCTTCTGCCTTGGCTTCAGAATGGCTCCAAGAAAGGAAAGCTGGGAGTACAGGTGTGAGCCACCGTGCCAGGCCCACACTAACCTTTGGGAAGGTGGTATGATGAAGCCCATTTCTTAAGTGAGTAGACAGGTTCAGCAGGGGAGACCCTTCTCAGGTTAGTGGACCTGTCAGCAGTGCGGCCAGAATTTTTTTTTTTTTCTTAGAGACAGGGTCTTGCTCTGTTGTCCAGGCTGGAGTGCAGTGGCACAATCATAGCTCACTGCAGCCTGGAATTCCTGGGCTAAAGGCATCTAGAACTAGAGTTTGAACTCAGCTCTCCCTGACCCCCAAGTCCCCTTGCTGACTGCAGCACCAGGTGACAGCAAATGACGAGACTCCAAGCCAGGACCCCACCTCCTTGTCCAAGGACCATGTCCTCATGGTCCTTGAGGACATGTTACCAAAGTGGGGGAGTGGGGTGTTAAAGGGATCCTCCTGGGATGTCCACACCCACCTATCACCCCAGCTTAGGGTGTCTAAGTGAGAGCAGATGCCTCTCACTGACTCTCCCAGGAAACAGATTGGGGATGAGCACATCTCAGTGGGCAGGGATAAACGGGGAGGACGAAGTGGGAGTTTTGTCTGCTGAGTCCTGATTTTTCTGTCCATCCTTGAGCTGCAGACAGATTTGTGTCCTCATGGTGTGGCCCCAGCCCAGCCTTTTGGAGAGGATTTGACTCCTGAGGTTTCCCTGAAACTGCATTTGGCCTGCAGGCCAGGAATGCAGCAAGGATTCCTGAAGTCTGATTGGACCCCGGGAGTGGCAAGCCCCGCCCTCCCCAGTGCATTGAGAACCAATCACTGTCTTGGCAGAGTGGGAACCTGGCCTCCCAGAGCCCCGGAGGCTTCTGACAGGAGGGCAAGGCCTGGTCCCACACCACCCCTCCCTCTTAGCCAGGAGCTTTCAGTCTTTTTCTGGATCTCTTCCCAGAGGAACCAAAAGAAAGGGCTGGGCAGAATCCCAGGAGGCCCCATTCTGGTCCCTCTCCCAGAGAGTTTGGCTCTGAGAGCCTTGAGAGTGAGAGTGGAGAGCTAATTCTGTCCTTGGCTTAGCCATGCAAAGAAGAGTGACAGTGCCAAATCCCCAAGGGGCAGGATGGAGCAGGCCAACCCTGGGAAGGAGACTTGGGTCCTGGGAAATAACCTCGTTGCTATGCTTAGGGTTCCTCCGTATCCTCAAGGAAAGCCAGACTGGAGGTAGAGCTCCAGTCTAGGGGCCACCAAGCCCCATGCTGGCACCGTTCCTGGGCCTGGGCTGTGTGGCCTGGTGAATGGTCAGGAATTGAGTCTTGTGGCCACTGCCCTGCTCCCGGGGCACAGAATGCATTGACAAATGGACTTTCTTCTTCTCGGGCCAAACTGATGTCTGGGAGGGACCAGGGTGACAGAAAGTTCCTGGGCTGATCACATGGTGAGCCCTACCTGATAAAGGAGACAGCCCTTGCCCCTGGGGACGTCCCAGGTCAGCGGGGATCAAAAAAGGAGCCAGGTCACAAGCAAAGAAACGCTGCTGCCCCAGTCCTGATCAGCACAAGGGAAGAAGATGATTGTGGGTGGTGGGCAAGGACGTAAGAAGCAACCTCCACCCACGACAGCACATCTGGGGCTTCTGCCACTCAGGGCTCTTCTCTGATATTCAGGAGGGGCCTTTCAGGAGAAGCAGGTCTGTGATAAGAATCCAGAGGTCTATGCCTGTGAAGAGGGCTTCTATATATGGGCACCCCTCACTTAAGGAAAAGCCAGGAGGTGACAGATATCCCTTGTATTAGTCCATTCTCACGCTGCTGTAAAGAACTACCTGGGACTGGGTAATTTATAAAGAAAAGAGGCTTAATTGCCTCATGGTTCCACAGGCTGTACAGGAAGCATGGCCAAGGAGGCCTCAGGAAACTTACAATCATGGCAGAAGGCAAAGGGAAAGCAATCATATCTTCACATGGCCAGCAAGAGAGAGACAGAAGGGAAGAGTGGCGCACACTTTTAAACAACCAGATCTCATAAGAACTTACCCAATATCACAAGATAGAAAGGGAGAAATCTGCCCTCATGATGCAATCACCTCCCACCAGATCCCTTCCCCAACATTGGGGATTATAATTCAACATGAGATTTGGGTGAGGACACAGAGCCAAACCATATAATTCCATCCCTGGCCCCTCCCAAATCTCATGTCTTTCTCACATTTCAAAACCAATTATGCTTTCCCAACAATCCCCCAAAGTCTTACCTCATTCCAGCATTAACGCAAAAGTCCAAATCCAAAGTTTCATCTGAGACAAGGCAAGTTCCTTCTGCCTATGAGCCTGTAAATCAAAAACAAGTTAATTACTTCCAGGATACAATGGGGGGTACAGGCATTGGGTAAATGCTCCCAGTCCAAAAGAAAGAAATTGGCCAAAACAAAGGGGCTACAGGCCCCATGCAAGTCCAAAACCCAGTTGGGCAGTCATTAAATCTTAAAGTTCCAAAATAATCTCCTTTACCTCCATGTATTCACATCCAGGCCACAATGATACAAGGAGAAGGCTCCTAATGCCTTGAGCAGCTCCACCCCTGTGGCTCTGCAGAGTACAGGCCCAAGAACTGCTTTCATGGACTGGTGTTGCATGCCTGTGGCTTTTCCAGGTGCACGGTGAAAGTGGTTGGTGGATCTACCATTTGGGGGTCAGGACAGTGCCTCTCTTCTCATAGCTCCACTAGGCAGTGCCCTAGTGGAGACTCTGTGTGGGGGCTATAACCCCGCATTTCCCCTCTGCACTACTATAGCAGAGGTTCTCCATGAGGGCTCCACCCCTGCAGCAGACTTCTGTGTGAACATCCAGGTGTTCCATACATCCTCTGAAATCTAAGCAGAGGCTCCCAAGCCTCAATTCTTACCTTCTGTGCACCCACGGGCCCAACACCACGTGGAAGCTGCCAAGGCTTGGGTTTTGAACCCTCTGAAGTGAAGGCCCATTGACCCCTTTTAGCCACAGCTGGTGCTGGAGCCGCTGGAGGCAGAGCATCATGTCCCAAGGCACCAGGGCTCTGGACCTGGCCCACAAAACCATTTTTCTCTCCTAGGCCTCCAGGCCTATGATGGGAGGGGCTGTGCAAAGATCTCTGACATGCCCTGGAGGCATTTTCCCCATTATCTTGGCTATTAACATTCAGCTTCTCTTTATTTATGCAAATTTCTGCAACCTTGAATCTCCCCCTCAACACACACCAAAAAAAAAAAATGTTTTTTTTGGCCAGGCACGGTGGCTCACGCCTGTAATCCCAGCACTTTGGGAGGCCAAGGTGGGCAGATCATGAGGTCAGGAGTTCGAGACCAGCCTGACCAACATGGTGAAGCCCCATCTCTACTAAAAACACAAAAATTAGCTGGGCATGGTGGTGCATGCCTGTAATTCCAGCTACTAAGGAGGCTGAGGCAAGGGAATCACTTGAACATGGGAGGCAGAGATTGCGGTGAGCCAAGATCACACCACTGCACTCTAGCCTGGGCAACAGAGCAAGACTCCATCTCAAAAAAAAAGTGTGGGGGTTCTTTTCTACCACATGGTCAGGCTGCAAATTTTCCAAACTTCTATGTTCTGCTTTCCTTTTAAATATAAGTTTTAATTTCAGACCATCTCTTTGTGAACATATATGACCATATGCAGTTAGAAGCAGCTAGGTCCTATCTTGAATGCTTTGCTGCTTGGAAACTTCTGCCAGTTACCCTAAATCATCTCTCTCAGGCTCAGAGTTTCACAGATCCCTAGAGCAGGGGCACAATGCTGCCAATCTCTTTTCTAAAGCGCAGGAAGAGTGACCTTTCCAATTCCCAATAAGTTCCTCATCTCCATCGGAGACCACCTCAGCTTGAACTTTACTGTCCATATCACTATTGATATTTTGGTCAGAACTGTTCAACAGTCTTTGGAAAGTTCCAAACGTTCCCTCATCTTCCTGTCTTCTTCTGAGCCCTCAGAACTATTCCAGCCTCTGCCTGATACTCCATTCCAAAGTCGCTTCCACATTTTCACGTATCTTTATAACCCCACCCCACTTGTCTGGTATCAATTTTAGTACCATTCTCACACTGCTATAAAGAACTACCTGAGACTAGATCATTTATAAAGAAAAGAGACTTAATTGACTCACAGTTCCATAGGCTGTATTAGAGGCATGGTGGGGGCGGTCTCAGGAAACTTAAATCATGGTGGAAGGGTGAAAGGGAAGCAAGTACATCTTTACATGGCAGCAGGAGAGAGAGCAAAGGGGTAAGGGCTACACACTTTTTTTTTTTTTTTTTTTTTTTTTTTTGAGACAGAGTCACTCTGTCACCCAGGCTGGAGTGCAATGGCATGATCTCAGCTCACTGCAACCTCCACCTCCCTGGTTCAAGCGATTCTCCTGCCTCAGCCTCCTGGGCAGCTGGTACTCTAGGTGCATGCCACCACTCCTGGCTAATTTTTGTATTTTTCATAGAGATGGGGTCTCACTATGTTGGCCAGGCTGGTCTCAAACTCCTGACCTTGTGATCCACCCACCTCGGCCTTCCAAAGGGCTGGGATTACAGGCATGAGCCACCACACTCTGCCAGGGCTACATACTTTTAAACAACCAGATCTCGTGAAAACTCATTATCATGGGAACAGCAAAGGGGAACTCTGTCCCCATGACTCAAACACCTTTTACCAGGTCCCACCCCCAAACCTGGAGGTTACAATTCAACATGAGATGTGGATGGGGACACAGAGCTAAGTCATATCATCCCTCAACCCAAAAGGAAGGCTTGGGGGCATCCCTGGCATGCTGAGCTCCCTAGAGTGGGGCTGTCACGCTGATGTGATTTACAGATACTTGTTACCACACAGCTCTCCATAAATGAGGGCTGCTCACTGTGAGCCAGAGTTGGCTCAGCCTGGGCCAGGGGGCCAGTGCCTCTGAGCTGTACCAGGTCCAGCCCCCACCCCCACCTCTCACAACTCCCTGAGACACTCAGCTCCCAGCTGCACAGTAGCCCTGGTGCTCAGATGCCCTCCCAGGGTGCCCCAGTTCTCCCAGGCCCACCATGAGGCCACGGGACACCCCAAGAGGTAGGAGGCCCTGATATTTGGAAAGAGAAAATTCACACTCTGGGGTTCCACTGGCCTGGGTTCAAATCCTGGTTCTACCACCTTTTATTGTGTTGTCAACTTTATCTGCAGAGCAGAGGTGACGCTGGTCCCCACCTGCCTCCCGGGACTGTGGTAAACATCCAGTGCTTATGGGATGTAAGAAGGCCCTGTGAACTTCTGAGGGCATGGTGTGATGCTGACAGCTCCCACAGCTGCCAGCCAGGACACAGGGGGTCATGTCTTGGTTTGGCCTGTGACATCAGCATCCTGCAAAGCCTGGCTGGTTCCCTTGTGATTGGAACGGGATGGAGCTGTGGCTCAGAACACACCAACATGGGCTGGGTACCATGGCTCACAGCTGTAATCCCAGCACTTTGGAAGGCTGGGGTGGGTGGATCACTTGAGGCCAGGAGTTCAAGACCAGCCTGACCAATGTGGTGAAATCCGGCCTCTATTAAAAATACAAAAATTAACTGGGTGCAGTAGTGAGCACCTATAATCCCAGCTACTGAGGAGGCTGAGGCACTAGAATCACTTTAAACCAGGAGGCGCAGGTTGCAGTGAGCCAAGATTGCACCCCTGCACTCCAGCTGGGCAACAGAGACTCTGTCTCAAAAACAAACAAACAAACAAACCCACCATGGTGGTGAGTGAGGGGTAGGGGAGGTCCCTGGGGAGGACAGAGCAAAGCGGCCCTGCGGGACAGAAAGTCTAATGGAAACAGGGCTACAGTCCTCCAGCACATAAGCAGGAGGGCAGGATGTTTGCAGGACCTTTCTCTGCACCTCCCACCATTGCTGGCTCTGGGCAGCCCCTTGGCACCCAAATCTCTATGGCTCAGGAAGAGAATAAAAGAAGTTCTGTAGAAGCCACTGCCAGGAGTGCCAGGATTACAGGCATGAGCCATTGCCTCCTGTCTATTTTTTATATTTACCAGCTTTATTGAGATAGAAGTCACATACCACTGTAGGATCGCCACTACTTGGCCCTGCTGGGGGCTGCTCCAGCACGCAGACCCCCTTGGGAGGCAGCAAGCCTTGCAGGTAGGGCTCTCAAAGAGGCTTCATCAGACTTGCTGGCTAGGAAGGCCTGTTCAGCGGGGCCTGGGCTGACCCCGGAGGCTGCCCAGACAGTGCCTGGCTGTGTAACCTCAGGGGGTCACTGTCTTCTCTGGGTTGAATTACTAGGAGCCTCTTAGTACCCCATCCCCTGCCCATCTTTCCCCTGGGGATTTGGAGGACTCTCATGAGAATCATGAAAAACCACTTTGCAAATAAATTGGCCCTGCCCAGGCATAGTGGCTCACACCTGTAATCCCAACACTTTGGGAGGCTGAGGTGGGTGGATCACCTGAGGTCAGGAGTTCGAGACCAGCCTGGCCAACCTGAAGAAACCCCGTCTCTTCTAAAAACACAAAAAATTAGCCAGGCATGGTGGTGCGCCCCTGTAGTTCCAGCTACTCAGTAAACTGAGGCAGGAGAATCACTTGAACCTGGAAGGCGGAGGTTGCGGTGAGTCGAGATCCCGCCGCTGCACTCCAGCCTGGGCAACAGTGCGAGAGTTCATTTCAATTAATTAGTTAATCAATCAATCAGTCAACCAATCAATCTGCCCTATGCAGGGAAGCTGGGCTATCTGTCCAGGTGTCGAGCAACAGTGAGGAAATATTTCTGAGGGTTTCTGGCATAGTGGCCACGTCACAAAGGTCAATGGGTTCCTTGTACATGATCGGGCCCCCCAACACCACTCCAGTAGTCTTGGCGGGTCACATTAGGTGCTCTCTCTCCCTTCTGAGAAGATGCTGAGCTCTCGCTGAGAGCACCCGGGACTCCCTGCACCTGGAACTCTGTCTCCATCTTCTCCCATCCCAGCCTGCAAGCCCCACCTCAGGCATCACCTCCTGGAAGTGTACCAGCCAACTCTAGTGGCCCTGGGTCGCCCCATCTCAGCCTTTTGCTTATTTTATCCATCAATCATCTCAACACTTGCCATGATTATTTTTTATGTATTTTTCTTTTTATTTATTTATTTATTTAGAGGTGGCCTCACAAAGTTGCCCAGGCTGGTCTTGAAATCCTGAGCCCAAGCAATCCTCCCTCCTCGGTCTCAGGATGACAAAGTGCCAGGATTACGGTCATGAGTCACTGCCTCCTGTCTATTTTTTATATTTACCACCTTTCTTAAGATATAAGTCACATACCACACAACTGACCCATTGAAGCGTTCAATTCAATGGCACTCAGCATATTCATAGTTATGTGGTCATCGCCATGATCATGTCAGGACATTTTCCACACTCCGAAAAGAAACCCTGTGCTCATTAGCAGCCTCTCTCCATCATCCCCCAACTCAGGCCTTGGAAACCCCCAGTCTGCTCCTGTCTCTATGGAGGTGCCTGTTTCGGACACTTCATACACGTGGACTCCTGCAGCATACGGCCTTGCACGACTGGCTTCCTTCACCCAGCGTCACGTGTTTGAGGTTCATCCACATTGCAGCGGGATCAGGACTTCGTTCCTTCACAGTACGGCTGTCCCACAGTTGTTCATCCATTTATTTGTCACTATTAATGGATATTTGGGGCTATTTTTACCTATTACCTTCTCGCTCTGTCTGAGTCTCTCTTCCCGTCTGGATCAAACACCCCAGGAGGGCAGGGGTGGACACTTTTCTCGGCACCCGGAAGGGTGCCAGTCGTGGACTAAACAGTGAATATTTGCTGTCTGGATGAAGAGCAACAAATCCTTCTTTGGAGGTGGCCAACATGGATGCTTTGCCGTTTACCCAAAACACCCCATTTTCCCATGAACCTTCACATGGACCCTTGAACAAGAAAACCAACACAGATTATTCAGTGTTTGTCATCTATATCAGCATTTCCTCAACGGCAGCTCTGCTGGCATCCAGATGGGATTCTTCTCTGCAGTGGGGGCTGTCCCATTCCCTGTAGGGGTCTAGAAGCTTCCCCGATCTCTACTCACTGGTTGCCACAAGCACCTTCCCCTCCCAGTCGTGATAACCAAAAGAGTCTCTGGACATTACCAAATGTCCCCTAAGGCAGCAGTCCTCAACCTTATTTGCACCAGGGACTGGCTTTGTGGAAGACAATTTTTCCACGGACCAGTGGTGGCGGGGATGGTTTTGGGATGATTCAAGCACATTACATGTGTTGTGCACTTTACTTCTATTATTATTACATTGTCATAACACAATGTGATAATTATACAACTCACCATAATGTAAAATCAGAGGGAGCCCTGAGCTTGTTTTCCTGTATCTAGATGGTTCCATCTGGGAGGATGGGAGACAGTGACAGATCATCAGGCATTAGATTCTCATAAGGAGCTGGAAACCTAGATCCCCGCATGCACAGTTCACAATAGGGTTAGAGAATCTAATGCCACTGCTGATCTGGCAGGATATGGAGCTCAGCGGGGATGCCAGTGGTGGGGAGTGGCTAGAAATACAGAGGAAGCTTCGCCCCTGTGCCTTCCACTCACCTCCTGCTGTGCGGCCCATTTCATAACAGGCCATGGACCAGTACCTTAGGGACCCCTGACCTAAGGAGTTCAATCATCCCATCAAGAACCCCTGGTCCATACTCATTTTCTCATTTCTTCTTCCTAATCCGGAGCAGTGGGAACTCATTATTGGCATTGAGTCGCTGAAGAGACTGAGGCCCAGAGAGCATCCAGGGCCTGACCACAGAGAGGCCAGTAGCAGACCCGGAGGTGAACCGTCTGCTGCAGGGCTGGGCCCTTAGCCCTCCAAGGGGGAGCCAGGAAACCTCCTGGGCCGTCCGTGTAACCACTTGAATCTTTCCCTCTTTGGAGTTGGTTTGAAAACTTCACTCCACCCTCTTGGTGAGTTCCGCCAGCACTGCAGAATTTTCCAGGCTGCCTTCCCCGCCTCCAGCCCACAAATCCTTACCATTCCTTTCATTGCTCACTATTCACATGGCAAGGGAAATAAGCTGTTGGAGGAAGACACAAGCTGTGCTTGTTCCTTGGAGCTGCTGCTGTGATGTAACTGGATCCTGCTTGGGAAGGTCACAAGGGGACTGTGGGCAGAGCCCCAGCCTGGGGCCTGGCTGTGGGCACGAGAGGAGGCTAAACATCCCCCAAATGCCACTGTGGATTCCTCAGGCAATGAGCTTCTTGGTGGGGGTGGGTGGGGCTCTGGCCCAGACCACCCTTCTCAGCCATGCCAGGCCAACCTCACTTGCTATCCACACGGGCTGCAAACCGACTCAGCCAGCCTAGCTGGAAGCCATGGAGCTTGCCGAGAAGATTCCAAGTCCTGGCTCTGTGGGAACTGGAGCTTAGCCTTCACCTTAACTTAACTTCTTTGAGCCTCAGTTTCCTAATCTGTAGGATGGGACTTATAACCCTGTCCTACATAAAGTTGCTTGTGAAAATCAAGGGAGTAAGCTGGGTGCGGTGGCTCATACATGTAATCCCAGCACTTTGGGAGGCCAAGGTGGGTGGATCACAAGGTCAGGAGTTCAAGATCAGCCTGGCCAATATGATGAAACCCTGTCTCTACTAAAAATACAAAAATTATCCAGGCGTGGTGGCGGGCGCCTATAGTCCCAGCTACTTGGGAGCCTGAGGCAGCAGAATTGCTTGAACACGGGAGGCAGAGGGTGTAGTGAGCTGAGATCGTGCCACTGCCCTCCAGCCTGGGTGACAGAATGAGACTCCATCTCAAAAAAGAAAATCAAGGGAGTAATACACACAATAAACTAATGCATGCATGCTTGGTATTAATACCAAGCAAGAAATCAATAAATTTGTATTACATCTTATATTCTATTCTATTCTAATAAAAGTAATAAGCCATTTTGTGATTCATATGTGATAGACCCTAAGTTATATACATTTTATAATTAAAATTTCCCAGTATTTTACAGGAAACTGAGGTAGAGACAGAATGAAGTCATCTTCCCAGGGCTTACTTACAGTGAGTAGCTGGTAGAGCTGAGATTTGAACCTCAAAAGCTAGTTGTGAAATCCCGTTTCTTAATCCCTGAGTTTTGTGATTTCTTGAATAAGAAGCCTACTATGTAGAGCGCAGTAACAGGACTTGCCATTATTCACGAACATCTTTATGCAGTCCAGGACCTGGCCTCTTCCCGCCCAATCCATGTCAATGTTGCTGCCAGATTCCAACACACCCTTGCCTGTCTGCTGCCTGACACAGGGGGGCCAAGGTCAGCCTCAGGTTGACTTCTGGGTTCCCTGTCGTTCTGTGATGAGGCATGGGTCTCCTTCCAGAGTTCACTGGGGGAGGCCCTGTCCTCTTAACTGTGGGCCTGGAGGAAACAGAGCATCCACATCTTCAGTGCTCCAGCCCTTCCTCAGAATACACACTTGCCCACCTTCTCTCCCTCTCCAGGCCCCAAGGCTTGGCACAAAGCAGTGCCCACGGGCAGACTGCTCCCCTGGCCAATTCCTGGAGCCCCTAAAATGTGCCCAGCACTCTGCCAGGTGCTTCGAGGGACATTTAACAAGAGTGAGGCCGGGTGCAATGGCTCACTCCTGTAATCCCAGCATTTTGGAAGGCCAAGGTGGGAGGATCATTTGAGCCCAGGAGTTTCAGACCTGGGCAACAGAGGGAAACCTTGTCTCTACAAAAGTAATTAAAGATATTAGCCAGGCATGCTGACACGTGCCTGTGGTCCCAGCTACTCAGGAGGCTGAGTTGGGAGGATCGCCTGGGCCCATCACTGAGTTGCAGTGAGCCAAGATCATGCCATTGCACTCCAGTCTGAGCAATGGAGCGTGACTGTGTCTCAAAAAAAGAGGAACGAGTGAGGAAGTGGCATTCACCGGGTTCCTGCTCGGTGTGTGAGCAGCAGTAAACCAGCCAGGGGCTCAGCAGCCTCAAGTCAGGGACTCCCTCCCCGGGGCATCCTAGTCCCTGGCGAGGACACTGATGTTACCTGCAGAGTGTCTGGAATGGATGCAGGGAGCTCAAAACCTAGGCAAACTCCAAGAGATACGGTCAGACCCCAGCCTGCAAATCCTGCCCTAGGCTGCTCTGGTGGGGGCAGATGCCCTGGCTGCAGCTGCCACCACTGAACTGTAGGAGACCCTGCTGGCCCTGGGTGCTCTCTGCCGCTGCCACCTGCACCCTCCCCGCTTCTCTGCTTCCCTCGTTGCTGAGACAAAGGCTGGGGGAGCAGCATATCCATCGAGCCATGAGGATGCCCACGCCTTAGCAGCTAGGGGCGGGGAAGCGGGTACGGGGCCTGCTTGTCTCATGCTCTCAGTCAGAAGTTCCTCTGGAAACACCCCAAGCCTCAGACAAGGGCAGGTGCCCTGACCAGCAGATGGGCCCCCATGAGGGAGGAATTTATTGATTTATGTAACTGGAAAGCCCGATGATCACCTGTTTCAGTTATGGCTGGATCCAGGGTGCAAGCAGTGCTCCCAGGATGCAGCCAGGACCCAGTTTCTCTTTCTCTGTCCTTCATGTCCACATCCTCTGGGCCGGCTTCATCCTCAGGCATCTTACTGTCATGATGACAAACGCTGCGTCAGCTCCACCTGACAGCCACCCGCCAGGTACCAGGGCAGCAGGAAGAGAGTCTCTCTAGTGACCCAGAGTTAGTTCTAATTGGTTCTGGTTGGCTTGAGTTGAGTCACATGTCCATGTAGAAGCCAGTCACAGCGCCCAGAGGAATATAATGCTCTGATTGGCCGGCCCTGAGTCTTGTGGTCTTCTATCTCTGCAGCCCAGGAAGGAATCAGGCCGTGGAGACACCCGGGCTACAAGTTGGAGCGGTGGAAGCCCAATGGGGTGGCCTTGCCAGGGGAAGAGTGAAAGCATGCTGGGTACTAAAAGCAATAGCTGTCACCAGAATGGCCATGGGTAGACTCCTTGACTTGCCGCTGGGCCTTTCTGAGTGACAGCTGGCCTGTGCTCTGACGGGCGTCCTGAGCTCCCGGGTCTCTGTCCTTTCCTTTGACAGTTGGCCAGCACGGTGACAGGTCCTTGGCAGCCCCCTCCTGACTGCTGGCCCCTCCTGACTGGCGGTTGGTGGGCATCCTGGTGGGCAGCTGGCAGTGTGCTGTTGGCAGCTGACCAGTTCTGTCTGGCAGTCCATCATGGGCCGCCCTGGGGCAGGGACAGAACCCTTGGGGTCAACCCCATCTGGCTCTGGCTTTGTCTCTGCCCTTCCTTGCAAGAGTGAAATTATCCCTGAGAAAAATGGCGGCTGAGGGGGCTGGGGCTGGCTCTGAAAGCCCTTTGTCCTCACGGAGCAGCAGGAGCCCCTGTCCTGCCACAGCGCAAGAGGCCATTTGGGGCCACCAGTGCCCTCTGGGAGCTGGAGCCAGTGGCCCTGGGGTGGAGGAATTCGGGAAATGTTGGAATGGGTGCCTGGTTTGTCCCTGCTCATTCAATGTCACTCTACTTCCAACAAATAGTTCTTAAAGGCCAACTGTGGGTCAGGCAGTGAGGGTGCGGCCGTGAACTTGGGCAGGGGCTCGTGGGCACTGAGCTTTCAGCGGATCGTGAAGGGGGGCCATGATGCGTGTTAGATGGGGTGGGAAGGCCTTGGGGGAAGTGATGTAAGCTGAAGAGGAGGGGAGGGTGGTCCAGGCAGTGGAAGGCGGTGAGCTGCTGGAGTGAGGGCGTGCAGGCCAGGGCCCCTGCTCGGGAGAGGCCCCATTGAAGAGTGCATAATAGGCCTTGCAGGGATTTCGGATCTTTTCCCAAGGGAGAAGGTGCCAGAGCAGGGAGGAGCCATGATGAGAGCTGCATTTGAGAAAAGTGGTTCCAGATGCAGACAGCCCAATGGAGGAGGATGCAGGTGGGAGCAGGGAGCCCATTCACCATCCAGATGAGAGAGGAGGTGGCCAGGGTGGGAAGGGCTGCTGCAAGGAGGGGGCAGATCTGAGCAGGTTGAACAGGCCCGAGGTGGGGGCCCGGTGGCTGAAGGAGAAGGCTGGCCCCTCTGTGCAGGTGCCATGGGACGGGTGCCCGCTTCACCAGTGCTTTGTGCCTCGTGCCAGCCCCCCAGGGCAAGAAAGCCCCTTAGGAAAAAGAACAGGTCCCGGTGCCTGGGCTGGGAGGGGCTGACAGGGCAGGGAAGAAAGGCCAGTCCTGGTGGGCAATGGGAGGCTGAGGGTGGGGTGCTGGCCCTGGGCCAGGGTAGGCCAGAGGGAGCAGCAGGTGATCCCTCCACTACAGAGACATGGCAGAGGGCTGAGAGCCCGTGTGTGTCATGGAGGACTGGCCAGGCGGAGGAGCTCCAGGACCCAGACCTCGAAGAGCCAAATGTCACCATGATAACGCCATGTGCTTCCATCTCGCTGCGATGCCTCCGGGGCCCTGCTGAGTTTGCATCCTCCTTCCTCCCTCTCGGGAGCTGGGGCTGTGGCCCCTGCCTGATGAAGAAATCAGGATTCAGGGAGCGGCCAGCACCCAGACCCCACGTGGAAGAATGGGGTGCGACCTGGCCCAGCCACCTGTTTCCAGGGCTGGGCTTCTGAGGTGAGGCTTCCCTGCTGCAGCCTGGGGCCCCAGGGGAGGCGGGACAAGCCCCCTGGACACCACCGTCCTTCTCCCAGCTCTTCCTCCCGTGAGCTATGCCACTGTCTGATCTCTCAGCAGGTCCTGACAGCTCTTCCCCACTCTTCCCTCGATCTCCCCTCTCTTCTTCCTCATCTGCACTTTTGGACAGTCTCCTAAGTGCCTCCACAGTGTCCCACTCCATGGACTCTGAGTCCCCTATCATGCAGCCAGGGAGTCCTTTCCAGAACACAGACCTGACCATGCCATCCCTTGTGTAGAACCTTCAATGGCTCCCCATTGCCCACAGGATAAAGTTTATATGACTCCTCAGCCATGCCTAAAAGGCTCTTTCTGACCTGGGTTAGCTAATGAAGCTCCATCAATTTTGCCGGATGATTTTCCAGAGTGGAAGAAACATTATCTCCCTGGATGAGCATTAAAGAAAACCTTTTATTCTCATCAATACATGGGAAGATGGAGCCTCTCCTTTGTTTTTTGTTTGTTTTGTTTTGATTTTTGTTGTTTTTTCCTGAGGCAGAATCTCGATTCACCCAGGCTGGAGTGCAACGGCACGGTCTCAGCTCACTGCAGCCTCCACCTCCCGGGTTCAAGCAGTTCTCCTGTCTCAGCCTCCTGAACTGGGATTACAGGCACATGCCACCACGCCTGGCTAATTTTTTGTATTTTTAGTAGAGACTGGGTTTCACCATATTGGTCAGGCTGGTCTCAAACTCCTGACCTCAGGTGATTCACCCACCTTGGCCTCTCAAAGTGCTGAGATTACAGAGGTGAGCCACCGTGCCTGGCCAGGAATCTCTCCTTTATGTATAACAGTGCTAGCACATAAAGAGGAATGCCTACGAATGCTCCTGGAAGCATTATTTGTGTTGAAAAAGAAACACAGAGCGACGCCAATTTGCATCAATAGGAGTATGGATGAATTATGTAGGTACTCATACGAGGAAACACTACACAGCAATGACAAGGAACACATCCAGCCACATGCAGTAACATGGGTGACACTCACCAAAACATTTCAGCAAAGGGGCCAGATACGAAAGATGAGTGCGACTCGGGAGATCAAGGTAACCCTGGCTGTCACCTTTAGGGCTGGTATGGCTGGGGGGAAATCCTCTGGGGGCAGGAAACATTGGGTGTCATGACCTGAGGGGTGGTTAGATGGGTGGTTACACCATGTGACAGTGACCCAGCTGCACACTTCAAAGCTGTCACTGTATGTAGGCTCTGCCTCCTTACAAAAGCAAGCAAGTGGCTGGGAGCGGTGGCTCACGCCTGTAATCCCAACACTTTGGGAGGCCAAGGCAGGAGGATTGCTTATGACCCCTCCTGACTGCTGGCCCCTCCTGACTGGCAGTTGGTGGGTGCCCTGGTGGGCAACTGGCAGTGTAGTGTCGGCAGGTGACCAGGCCTGTCTGGGACTCCATCATGGGTCACCCTGGGACAGGGACGTGGAACTCCTGGGGTCAACCCCATCTGGCTCTGCGTCTGGCCTTCCTTGCAGGAGTGGAATTAGTCCTGCTCCACCACTTCCCAGCTATGGGGAGAAAAATGGTGGCTAGAGAGGCTGGGGCTGGTTCTAAAAGGAGTTTGAGACCAGCCTGGGCAGCATAATGAGATCCTGTCTCTACAAAAAAAATTAAAAATTAGCAGGGCGTAGAGTTGAGCATCTGTAGTCCCAGCAATCAGGAGGCTAAGGTGGGAGGATCGTTTGAGGTCAAGGCTGCCGTGAGCCCCAGCCTGGATGACAGAGCAAGATCCTGTCTCAAAAAAACAAAATACAAAAAAAAGTAAGCCAGTGATATTAGCCGCGATTCATCCCAGATTAGGAATCTCGTGCAGCTATTAATAAGAATGACTCAGATGTGTTGGAGCCGGGGCTGCCCCGCGTGGCGTGGTTAGTAAACAGCTGCAGAGGAATCTGTGCTGGGGATCGTGTTATTGTGGAAACAAGCGATTCCCTGTTGACACACACACCCAGGTGTCCGCACGCTGTGTGCATTGGTGAGTTCAGGAACCGTGGAGGAAACGTCACCTGAGATACAGGGGCGGGGCCGCGGCTGGGGTGATTCACTCTTTGTCTATCTTCGTGTTTCCACTGGCTGCTGCCAACACAAGTGACTTTTATAGTTGCCAAAAAGGGATTTTAATGAAAGCATGAAAAGTGAGAATGGGAAAGAGTCCAGGGGCCAAGGGCGCTGGCTTTGGGGTCGGAGTGACCTGGGTTGCTCGGTCACCACCAGCTTGGAGAACTAAAGAGGTGACTCAGCCCCACCCCAAGCCGTGTCTCTCAGGCTGGAAGACGAAGCTGCTTCATGGATGGTGGAAGTCACATGTGCCAGGCGCTCTGCACAGCCTGAGACCCTGCATGGTCAGCGGCACTGTCCCTATGGCCACGACTGTCCTCTGCCCTCCACCCCAACCCGACTCCCTCTGAACTCTCTCTTCATATACCCACAAGGGAAAGGGAGATGGGGGCTAGGAAGAGTCTTCGGAGATCAGACCTTGAGCCATCAGAGGCAGACAGAAGGCCTGGAGGCTACCCCAGGGCCAGGGAAGGAGGCTGGCCTCCCTTCCGAGGCTGGCTGGTCCATGTGACTGGCTCCCGCTCGGAGCCAGGATGACAGATGGCCCCCACAGGAAAGGTCACTGTCTCCCGAGCAGTTGTGTTTGGCGAAGGCGGGCGGGCGGGGCGCCTTCCGACGCTGGCGGATGTCTGGCGTTCGGGGGCCTGGACCTCGCAGGCAACAGGACTTTATTTTGGTTACTGAAGATGGGAAGGCTCCGGTCATAAATAACCGCCCGGCCAGGCAGCCAACCTCTCCCCGCACCCGGGCCCCAGGCCTCCTCAAGGCCAGCATGTCCCTGCCTCGGGGCATGGGCGGGAGGTCTGGTGGCGGCTTGGAAGCCCAGTGGGAAGGCGGGGGAGAAGGGAGAGGGGTCTCAGGGCCTGGGTTCAGAGCAAGGTTAGCCAAATAGTGGATAAATTAAGCGAGGGAACAGACAGCTCGCCTCACTGTGAACTTTTCACCCAGCTAACCTGCTCCTCACCCACTCTCAGGTGGCGGCGGCTCCCGCCCCGGGGCTGTCACCTCTCCGGGGGCTTGTCACCTGCCTCTTCCCCCACTGCCAGCCCAGGTGAGACTGAGGATGGAGAGCTTGGGACAGACTCCCCAGCCAAGGGCCCAGCAAGGAGCTGCCGTGACCTTATCTGGAAGCTCAGGGCTTGGCCCAGCCTGAGGTCCACACTTGGGCAGGGTGGCCAAGCTTCCTCCCTTCCTCCCTCCCTCCCTCCCTCCCTCCTTCTCCAATGCCCTCAGCTGGGCCGGTCACACAACCATGGCGAACCCTGGCATCTGCTCTTGATGGGGACAGAGGACCCTGAAGTTGACCCTGGCGCTCCAAGGTGTGACCTTCTCACCCAATCCTTCTTCTCTTTGCTTGTTTCCAACCTGAACCACCCCTTAGGGGCCAGCTCCACCTTGAGAGAAGGGAAGAGGCCCTCCCTCTGGAAAAGTGGGTCCAGAGACCTCCAGGCAGTGGCCATGGCTCCAGGCTCCTGCCCCAAAGGGTTCGTCGCTCACTCACTGGAGCCCACCTGGGCCAGGCATCATGGATGGAAACCTCTAGGTGGCCACAGAGTGGGTGGCTTGTGGGTTTGGGGGAGACAGTGGGAGTCTCCGATCCCCCCAGGAAGGAGGGTCGGTGGGAGAGCAGGAGGAGATCTGGCCGGCTGGTAACAGGCCCCAGCCTCCCGCTGCCATCCTCACCCATCTCCTCCGCTGCTGGCTGCCCAGCCCAGATCCTCAGATGGTGCCTCAAGAAGATGCAGGGTCCGAATGCACTGGGAGCTGGGCTGGGGCGAAGGGCAACCCAGGCGGGCACAGGAGGATGCCTTGGGGCCCTATGAGTGGCCTGATGTCCCCTCACTCCATGGCACTGGGCGGCTGTGGCATGCTGAACACTGCACCGTGCCTGTGTCCACAGAGGGGAGAGTGACAGAGAGGGGGCAGGAGGTGGGCGGACAGACATGGGCACAGACCACCCACAGGGCAAATGTCAGGGGTATGGAATCCTTGGAGGGCGGCTTTGGTGGGGGCTGTCAGCAGAGGCCTCTCAGAGGAGGTGGCCTTTGAGGTGAGGTTTGAATGACAGGAGGGATACCCGTGTAAAGAGAGTGGTTCAAGGCGAAGTCGAGAGCTGGGTGGAGCAGACGCATAGGGTCACGGGGCAGTGTCATGGCCAGGCAGTAGCAGGGCCGGTCAAGTTCATGAGCTGAGCTTTGCCCTTGGACTTCTCGACAGATTGTCCTCCTGTTGTCAAATTGAGGCGACCCCATCTCCCTAACGAGGACCCCCTCTGATCCTGTCCACAGGGAGGACCCAGAGCAGATGAGCCTCTGGGAGGCTGCGCTCAGGACCTTGGCTCTGTCATTTGCCATCACGGCTTCAGGCCCTGCAGTCTCAGTTTGGGTGTCTGTGAAATGGGAACCAATGTCAACCTTCTCCAGGACTGAGGAGGAGAAAAAAAATGCAGCTGCGTGGGAAGTGAACATCCCCTGGAGGGAGGGTGGAGGAGGAGGAACTGCGCCTGCAGCTTGGCAAGTAGGCGGGAGTGTTCAGCCCCGTTCTCCAAGTCACAGACGTGCAAATGTGGCCAACACCCCGTGGAGAACATGGAAAGCTGAATGCTTTGTCCCTGCGGTCTGTAAGTTTCTTCTCTCCCTGGGGGTGCATTTGGTGCTGAGAGGCCGGAGGTCTCTGGAGTAAGGGAGGATCGAACCATCCCTGCTGCCCTCTAACCCCCAAGGTATGTATTTCTGGAACTGGGGACTCACAGGCTGCCTGCTCTTCCGCTGGACCCAGAGCCATCTTTCCCATGAAACAAATGTACCCAGTTTCTAGCCAATCATGTCAAGAACCCAGTCCCTTGAGTTGTGTTCCTAAGAGGGGGACTCGCTGCCCAGCCTAGTCACACCCTCCTGTTCCATCCTCCCGGGGTCAGGAGCCTGCCAGCTCCTAGACAGGGACCTATCGGGATGAACCCTGGGGTCATCACTCATCATCATGGCCAGGGAGATGGCGAACCCGGGCCCAGGGTGGAAAGGATGAGACTCTGGCTCTCCTATGAAGAGGTGTCTGATTTCAGGGACTGGGGACTCACAGGCTGCCTGCTCTTCCGCTGGACCCAGAGCCATCTTTCCCATGAAACAAATGATCCGCCCACCTTGGCCTCCCAAAGTGCTGGGATTACAGTATGAGCCACCACACCCGGCCTATTACCGTTGTTTACTAACATGTAATTAGCTGTATGTTTTTTATTTGTTTGTTTTTGTTTGTTTGTTTTGAGACCGTCTTGCTCTGTCGCCAGGCTGGAGTGCAGTAGCGTGATCTCAGCTCACTGCAACCTCCGCCTCCAGGGTTCAAGTGATTCTCCTGCCTGAGCCTCTGGAGTAGAGGGGATTACAGGCACACGCCACCATCCCGGCTAATTTTTATATATTTTTTAGTAGAGTCAGGGTTTAGCCATGTTGGCCAGGCTGGTCTCAAACTCCTGACCTGAGGTGATCCACCTGCCTTGGCCTCCCAAATTGCTGGGATTGCAGACATGAGTCACCATGCCCGGCCATAGCTCTATGTTTTCTAATTATAAAAATGATACAGCAGGCTCAGTGGCTCACACCTGTAATCTCAGCACATTGGGAGGTCGAGGAGGGAGGATCACAACGTCAGGAGTTTGAGGCCAGCCTAGCCAACATAGTGAAATGCTGTCTCTACTAAAAATACAAAAATTTGCTGGGTGTGGTGGTGTGCGCCTGGAATCCCAGCTACTCAGGAAACTGAGGCAGGAGAATTGCTTGAACCTGGAAGGCGGAGGTTGCGGTGAGCCGAGATCATGCTTTTGCAGTCCAGGCCGGGTAACAGTGTGAGACTCCGTCTCAAAAACAGAAAACAAAACACGCTGCATCTGTCACAGAGGAAGCGCTCCATTCAGATGTGTTGGATGAACAAAGGAAGGAAGGAGGGAGGAGATCACGAGTTAAACTGATGTGATCCTTCAAAGAGAGCTGACTACTTTAAAAATGGGTCACGGTGGTGGTCACCATCCTGCTCCCCAGAGACACAGGTTCTTCCTGAAGCTCTGCCCACCACGCAGTGGGACTTCCCCTGGGGACCGTGACCTTTCTGCTTCCTGTCTTTCCCACAGTTCTCCGGCCAGGGGCTTCCCAGAGAAGATGGTCTGTCCATGGGCTCATTATTTTAAAATCTTTATTCAGTATTATTACAAAGATGGTATCGTGACAAGAAAGGAAAAAATGGAAAAAAAAATTGGGCACTCACCAAGCACCCAGTTTTTTCACTCATTTTTATAATTTATGATTTTTACTTACCACTTTCATAGACGGTTTTGTATTTCCACATAATCTTTACACTTCTCCCTTTAAATATCATTTGAATAACTTTCCGCTATTCCTTCATGCGGTTTTATCGTATTTTTGGAAAGTTTTTTCTGGATAGTGGATGTTTAGGTTGTTCCCAGTCCCTGCCACTGACGGTCACGCAACTGTGCGTGTTTGCGCGGCTCTGGCCTTCTGCGTCTCGTAAACCTTCTCCTTGGGATGAACTCCAATAGAGGATTACTGGGATGGGATCGAAATATCGCTTCATGACATTCTTTCTCTGGGTGTCAGTTATTTTCTAAGTATAGCAATTTGCAATACCTTCAACAGCAGAGTGAGTGCCTGGATTTCTCTGCAGGCTTCACAGTCTTGGGTGTGCCCTTAAAAACATTTTGTTTTTTTCCTGGGGCAGTAGCTCATGCTTGTAATACCAGCACTCTGGGAGGCTAAGGCAGGAGGATTGCTTGAGCCCAGGAGTTTGACCCGTCTGGGCAACATAGGGAGACACTTTTTCTAGAAAAAAAAAAAATTTTTTTTTTTTTTTTTGAGACCGAGTTTCACTCTTGTTACCCAGGCTGGAGTGCAATGGTGGGATCTCGGCTCACTGCAACCTCTGTCTCCTGGGTTCAAGCGATTCTCCTGCCTTAGCCTCCCAAGTATCTGGGTCTACAGGCTGCACCACCATGCCCAGCTAATTTTTGTATTTTTTTAGTAGAGACGGGGTTTCACCATGTTGACCAGGATAGTCTCGATCTCTTGACCTCATGATTCACCTGCCTTGGCCTCCCAAAGTGCTGGGATTATAGGCGTGAGCCACTGCGCCCAGCCCAAAAAAATGTTTTTTAAATTAGCTGGGCATGGGGGCACGTGCCTGCGGTTTCACCCGTGGTCCCCCTGAGGTGGGCAGATCGCACTCAGCCATGACCACACCACTGGACTCCCACCTGAGTGTCAGAGCAAGATCTTGTCTCAAAAAACAAAAACGAAACCTTTTTTTGGTTAATGTTGTAAATATAAAATAGTCTCTTAATGCTGCCTTAGTCTCCCCCTCTTTGATGAGTGAGGACAATAATGTGAACTCAGAGCACGTGAGTTTGCCATGTTAATTACCTCTGAGCTCCAACTGTGTCCGCTATAAACTGGGATAATGCCATTTCCAGCTGGTAAGTTTTTCTTTTTGTCCAATTCAGCCAATCATTTGATCTTTATGCGTTAATTTATAGGAGCTTTAGATCTATGCAGTACTTTCAGAATGCTGAAATCAAAACATAGTCTTTGGCCGGGTGAGGTGGCTCATGCCTGTAATCCCAGCACTTTGGAAGGCCGAGCAGAGCCGATCACCTGACGTCGGGAGTTTGAGACCAGCCTGACCAACACGGAGAAACCCCATCTCTACTAAAAATACAAAATTAGCTGGGTGTGGTGGTGCATGCCTGTAATTCCAGCTACTCGGGAGGCTGAGGCAGGAGAATCACTTGAACCTGGGAGGCGGAGGTTGCAGTGAGCTGAGATTGTGCCATTGCACTCCAGCCTGGGCAACAAGAGCAAAACTCCATCTCAAAAAAATAAAACTTAAAAACAAAAGAAACATGGTCTTTGTCCCAAGAACTTACAACCTATCTCCATATTGCCAGTGTCTCTCAGAACCACCCTAAATGAGTCTTAGGAGTGATTTCAATATACAATAGTAATGACATCGTCTGTGGAACCCAGACGCCTCAGAAACAAATTAATTTTATCCCAGATATAGTTATCAGGGGTTGTGACTATGTAAATAGTTTCTGTCGTTTCAAACCTGAATGAATGAATTATATTCTGCAGAAAACTGGTTGGTTGGAGAGATTTAATTAAGACAGGAATGCAGGAATTTTCTTGAGACTAAAGGATTATAGAACTTCATAAATAATATAGAAAAAATTAGAAACATGTACATTTATTGGTTGGATTTTTCTTTTTTTCTTTTTCTTTCTTTCTTTTTTTTTTTTTTGAGACAAGGTCTCACTCTGTTACCCAGGCTGAAGTGTGGTGGTGTGATCACGGCTCACTGCAGCCTCGACCTCCTGGGCTCAAATGATCCTCCCACCTCAGCCTCCCCCGTAGCCAGGACCACTGGTGCGTGCCACCATGCCTAGCTAATTATTTTATTTGTAGAGCTGAGATCTTGCTATGCTGCCCAGGCTGGTCTTGAACTCCTGGGCTCAAGTAATTCTCCCACCTCAACCTCCCAAAGTGCTGGTATTATAGGTGGGAGCCACTGTGCCTGGCCATTTGGTTGGATTTTCTTGCTATATTCCCTGTGATAATAAGTGAATTGTAAAACTTTCTTCAGTGTCTAAGACAGATAAACATTCAATGAATGCTGACTGTTCAACTCTAGTGTCTTCATACGTAAGTGATTCTTTCACGTCCTCTGTTCATCTATATTAAACTCAATGCTTTTCTTGTTTATTTTAATGAATTCTTTATATATTGTAGCTACTTTTTTGCTTCCTGTTTCACAAAATTTAGAATATTGGAAATATTTCATGTCCTGGGTTACTTTAGAGTCACACCCCTGCTGCTCTACCCTTCACCACCTGCCAACTCTCTAAGACCCAGTGGGCTGAATGAAAGCCAGGAGGGTTAGCCGTTGGAGCAGTTTAGTTGATTTTGTCCTGGGCTCAGGCAGCTTTCTCTGATGTCATTGGTGCCCTGGGGATTTGGCTCACTGAAGCACACAGAATAATTCTTCTGAAATGAAAGGACTTAGAATCTCCTCATTCAGAGAGTCTCTGGCCTCAAACTCGATTCTGGGTCGGTTTTCTGATTTTATGGTGGTAGTTGTTATTATTCTTGCTTTGTTTTCTTTTGCAGCAAACTTAATTCATTTATCAACTATCCAAGAAGAGCGTTGTAGGTGCAAGACTCTGAATTTTGGGGACACAACGGTGAACAAAACAGACATGTCCCTGCTCCAGTGGAGTTCAGTTTCTTGGGAGAGACACGCTGGGCAATGCCATCCAGTCACAAGTGCTCATCAAGCACCCGCCTCGGCCAGGCTGTCTTCTGGGCCTGATGACAGACAGGTGAGCAGAGATGGCCCCTGCCATCGGGAGCTCATCATTAACATGAATCCATGAAACATGACATTTAACACATGCAAGCTGCAAAGGAAGGGCTGGCAGACCTCCGTGGGCTATAGCACAGTGAGGGACTTATTCTGACCAGGGGTCTACCAGAAGGAGTGTCAATCATGGAAAGCTTCCTGGAGGAAGTGACATGTGCCAGGAGCTCTGATGGCTGACTTAGAATTAACCAGGCAAATGCGGACAAGACTTTTTTTTTTGAGACAGAGTTTCACTCTTGTCGCCCAGGCTGGAATGCAATGGCACAATTTTGGCTCACCGCAACCTCCGCCTCCCGGGTTCAAGCGATTCTCCTCCCTTAGCCTTCCGAGTAGCTGGGATTACTGGCATGCACCACCATGCGTGGCTAATTTTGTATTTTTAGTAGAGATGGGGTTTCTCTCTGTTGGTCAGGCTGGTCTCAACTCCTGACCTCAGGCGATCCGCCCACCTCGGCCTCCCAAAATGCTGGGATTACAGGCATGAGCCACCGCGCCTGGCGGAGGCAAGACTTTGACACAAAGGGAATGATACATGAAAAGCACTTGGAGCAGGAAGAAACAGTGGTAAGGGCCCACTCAGGGCTGGGTCCAGGGTGGAGCACTGGGACGCTTGGGGTCAAAGAGCTGGGTTTCTCCTCATCTGGTGAATCAGAGTTTGGGGGCGGCCTCTCCTGGTTTAGCCCACCCTCAGAGCCCTGATCCACTGCCCCGGTAGCCCATCTTTTGTCCGGTAATAGGGAAGCGCTGTTGGGGGAGTTAGGAGCAGAAGCCTGTTTTTAGAGGGCCCATGGCAAAGAGTAAGGGAGGGCCACGTGGAGCCCCACGGTCACCCTGCTACTTTCTCTGACCTCAGCTGTGGCTTGGCCTCCCGCCCTTCGGGAGTTCACAGGGAGGTGAAATCTGCAAGCGGAGGCTGGCTTCTTCCCCTCCTGGGAGGACTGAGCTGTCCAGACAAGGCCCGGGAAGGCCCCTTCCTCCCCTTCCAGGGACCTCTGGGATCCGATGAGCCATTTGTCCAGCTCTGTCCTCTCCCCTCCCCAGCTCTGGGGACAGAGCAGCTGGGCCTGCCAGACTGTCCTGTCCCCGATGTAGGTCCCCACACCTGGAGACACAGGGGCTGAGGCTGGACCCCTTCACCTCCTCCAAGCTGCTGAGCCCAGCTACACCCTGTGGCCCCAGCAGGGCATGGAAGGGCTGCCCTCTTGAGCACTTCCTGGCTGGCGAGGCTCACGCTGCAAACCAGGCTCTGGCACTTTGCCTCTGCAAGCACTGGGGGCTGTCACTTCCGACCCTGTCCTTACAGGGAAATTCCAGCCCACAGCTCAGGGGGCCTTGGAAGCAGCTGCACAGACTTCGGAGCCAGGCAGCTCTGGTGGGAGTCCCTGACTTGTCTCACTCTCTGCAAGCCACGGGGCACATTTACATTTGCCTATCTGAGCCTCAGTTTCTCCATGTGTAAAAAGGGGTTTACCCCTAAGCTGCAGAGCTGTGGGACTTATGGTGACAGCTGGTGACAGTTTCTGCTGGTGGGAGTTGGAGGTTCCTTACCACCAGTGGCTCCTCTCAGAGTCAGTCAAGCCAGGCATGGGCGCAGGGGAGATGGTCAGTGCCATGAGGTAAACTGAGGCCTGCTTTCTGGAGGGGAGGCTCTGCCAGCAAGTCTCATTTCATCCTCACAAGAACCCAGGGATTTAGATAGAAGCAGGATTTGCCTCTGACAGAGGAGGAGAGGTTCAGAGAGGTTCACAAACTCACTCAAGGTTGCACAGCAAGTAAAAAATCCAGCTGGGATCCTCCAGGGGTTGCTGGAGCGGGAGCCCGGCCCCTGCCCCGTCAGGAGGGGTCCAGTGCCGGACCCTGAAGTCAGGAGCCTGAGAGGACGCTTTCAGCAATAGCTCTGCCTCCAAGCCCAGAATTTCCCACCCCCATGCACCGCACCCGGGACCCCAGGACAGTGTCCCCGCACACTGGGCTCCGCCCGGCCTGCTTCTGCGAACTTGGCGTTGGAGTTGGGGGAGGGCGAAGGGGTGGGGAGCCGATTGGTGTGAGGGCCCAGCCGGGCCGGCCTCCTTTGTTGCTGGCTGACAGGACGGTGCGGCCACCACACACTTCAGCTGCCAACTCGCCGCGGTCACTCAATCCATCACCGAGGGCGGGGGCTCCCGGCCTTGCTGGCTCCTGGCCGCTCGGCCTGCAGTGTTGTTTTAGTCTGACTCGGGCTGTGAGATAAACGGGGCATGAACCGGCCCCCTGGCAGGGGGTCAGCCCCTTCTGCCCTCATTAAAGTGCCAATCAAGAAGAGGAATGGAGATGCTGAGTGAGCTCAGCCCCCTCTGCCAAGGGGCAGGAGCCGGTCCCCCCCACCACGGATGCCTAGAGAATTCCATCCAGGGCCTGCGCATCCGGCTGCAACACGCCCAGGGCAGCCAGCCCTCGGTCCCGTCCCTTCCCAAGCCTGCCTGTGTGAGCGGCGGGTGGGGTGGGTACTTGCGGCTTTGAATTTCCAGCTCCCCCAACTGGAAGGCACTGCAGGCTTGGCTAGCTGTTTGGTTATCTGAGGCAACGTAACCAACCACCCCAACACTTTATGGCTTAAAACAATTATCTCCAGCCATGGTGACTCACGCCTGTAATCCTAGCACTTTGAGAGGCCAAAGTGGGAAGACTGCTTGAGGTCAGGAGTTCAAGACCAGCCTGGCCAACACAGTGTGATCCCATCTCTTTCAAATAAGATAAAACATTAGCTGGATGTGATGGTGCACACCTGTAGTCCCAGCCACTCCAGAGGCTGGGGCAGGTTGATCACCGGAGCCCAGGAGTTCAAGGCTGCACTGAGCCACTGGCACTCTAGCCTGGGCCACAGACCAAGACCCTCTCTCAAAAGACCAAACTCACAAACAAAAAAACCACTCCGCCATTTGATGATCGCTTTTGAATTTGAGGGCTCACCTAGGTGAATCGTTTGCTCCATCATCTGCGGGAGTGGTGGCTGGAGGGCCCGTCAGCTGGGTTCAACATGGCTCAGGCACATGGCAACTTTGTGGGGACACCCAGAAGGCTGGGACACCTGGTTCATGAGGATGGCTGGGCCTGTCTCTCCACCCCTGTGGTCCTGGGGTCTCTCTCCCTGTCTTATGTGGCCTGTCCGTGTGGTCTTTCCTGCAGGACAGCCAGACTCTTCAGTGACGTGGGGCTCCCAAAAGCACCAGTGAAGGTACGAGGTCTTCATAAGGCTTTGGCCTGGATCATGGCACAGAGGAATGTCTGCTTTATCCACAAGTCAGGGACCAGCTCTCTTTTCTCCTGGGCACTCCGCCTGGAGGGCAAGTGGATCCGCAGGCTCCTGGGGTGTGGGATGAGGCAGCTGGAATTCTCTTCATGTATACGCCACAATTCTTCAATTCTCTGGAAGAATCCCCTCAAAGCCTATAACAAGGCATTCGTAAAGACATAATAGCATGCTTTCATATTTATTTTAAATATTAAATAAGAATAACAATTGGGCCAAGTGCAGTGACTCATGCCTTTCATTCCAGCACTTTCCGAGGCCAAGGCAGGCAGATCACTTGAAGATCAGTCAGGAGTTCAAGACCAGCCTGGGCAACATGGCAAAACCCTGTCCCTAAAAAAAAATTAGCCAGGCATGGTGATGTGTGCCTGGAGTCCCGGCTACTCAGGAGGCTGAGGTGGGAAGATGGCTTGAGCATAAGAAGCAGAGGGTGCAATGAAACGAGATTGCACCAAGGCACTCCAGACTGGGAGACAGAGTGAGACTGTCTGAATAGTAATAATAATCATTGTTACCATTGCTTAAGAACTTATGCCAAGCATTATTCTATGCAATTATAGCTTATTGCTTATTTAATTCCCCTGATAGCCCTATAGGGATGATATAACTGTGACCCTTGCTTTACACGTGTCTAATGTAAGTGGCTAAACCGTAATGGACTCCCAAATATTTAGTAACTCAAACACAGTAGAGATTTATTTCTCGCTCCCTTAAGGAAAGATCAGCTTTCCTGGTGGGTAGGCAGCACTCCCCCCTCTAGTCCCATAGATCCAGGTTCCATCCGCCCTGTGGCCCGGCCCCCACCTCTGTCCCCAGTAGTGCACAGGTCACTCTGGCAGCTACATGGAGAATGGGCCATGCATGCTGTGTGCATCTGTAGCCAAGCAGAGGGGTTTGGGAGATTCCCCCGTTGCCTTCGAAATGTGTTCTCCCTTTGTTCACTGTGCTCTCTGCCCCAGGAGGCTGCCCTCTACGGACTCTATCCCCACACCCTCACCCTTTCCAGTTAATCAATGGCATCCACAGAGGCTCCGCAACCCTCCAGCTTCTGGTCAGGCTCAGCCAGCTGGAGACAGAGCAGGAGAGCAGAGGGCAAGAGGAGAGGGAGGGCATTGATTTCCCTGGTTCGCTGTCTCCGCTAGGCTGTAGTTTGGAAGTAGCTTTTTCTACCAAAGGCCATGGCTCCCATCAGGGGGCCAGCAGCTTTAACTCTCACCCGTCTTAGGGATGGTAAGAGGACATGTCACTGTCTCTTGCTGGTATCGCTGATCCCACCCACAGCTTGGAATCAGTCCCTCTGCTAACTTCTCTGCAATCGCTGTATCTGTCAGAGGATACAGCTCATCTACATTCTGCGGTGGTCTCAGCTGGCCCAGGAGGCAGGGGGGAGGCGAGGAAGCGTTGAGAATGCCACAGCAGTAATCCAGGAGGGACATGATGGTGGGGTAGCTTCCCAAGGTCGGGCCAACAGGATTTTCTGATGGATTGGATATGGGTTTGAATAAAAGAGAAGTTTTCAGGATGATTCCAAAATGGTTGGCTTGAGCAACTGGAGAAATGGAGTTATTTGTCAAGATGGGTAAGACCAAGGGAGGGGCAGCCTGGGTCAGTTCCGGACGTGCTAAGTCAGGGATGATATTTAGACTTCTAAGTGGAGACACTGAGAGGCAGATGGAGCTCTGAGTGTGAATTTCAGGGTAGAAATTCAGGCTGGAGATGCGACTTTGAGAACTGTCCGTATACAGATGATATTTAAAGACTCAGTGAGCTAAGCAAGGAGAGTCTGGCTGAAGAAAGAAAGAGGTTTTATAGTGAATGCCGAGGCCTTCTAACATTTGGAGGTCAGGAAGACGAGAACAATAAAGAGGAGACATCAGTGAAGTAGGAGGAAAGTGAAGGAATTAGGTTTTCTGGAAGAAAAGAAAAAAAATGTTTTAAGAAGAAGAGGCCGGGCGTGGTGGCTCACGCCTGTAATCCCAGCACTTTGGGAGGCCAAGGCAGGTGGATCACACAGTCAGGAGCTGGAGACCATCCTGGATAACACAGTGAAACCCCATCTTTACTAAAAGTACAAAAAATTACCCGGGTGTGGTGGCACACACCTGTAGTCCCAGCTACTCAGGAGGCTGAGGCAGGAGAATTGCTTGAACCTGGGAGATAGATGACTTGTCACCCAGGCTAGAGTGCAGTGAGCCAAGATTGCGCCACTACTCTCTAGCCTGGGTGACAGAGCGAGACTCCATCTCCAAAAAAATAAAAAAAAAAAAGACAAATACAGCTTTTATTCACATTACATGAGGCCTTATAATGAAGGTTAGAGTTTGAAGTATAGATGCCATTGATTATCTGGAAAGGCTGAGGGTGTGGGGATGAATGCTTAATGGAAAGGGCTCAGAGGACGTGAGGGCGATCTGGCTGCAAATCTGTCACCCCATTGATCACCAGGGTTGATTCGGCCGATCTGGCTGGCTGGGCGGGTGTCTCCTTCCTTCCTCACCGCCCCACGTGCGTCCCTCCTGAACCTGCACGCTGGGTCGAAGAGGCGACCACCCCCGATAGAGGAGGGCCGGTCTTCGGTCAAGGGTATCCAAGTAGCTGCGCTCCCCTGCTAGAACCTCCAAATAAGCTCTCGAGGCGAGGGCTCAGAGGATAAATTTCTGGTTCCATCCATGGCAGAGTAGCTGGTACTGGACATATCTGCCTGTCATAAATAACTGCAAAAGTGGTCAAAATCTATGAAACAGTTATTGGGCATTGGACCACAGGCAATGCCATGTTACAGTCCTTTAAAGAAGGAAACACACAGGGCTGAACTACACATCCACCTTGACTTTCTGCCTTGGGGTACTTTTCAAACTATAGCACCAGGACGAAGATTACAAACAGAGAGCTGAGGTCTCTCTAGGCGGAGAAAAGGAAGCTCCAGGTTTAGGGCAGCAAGAACAGCTAGAATTTGTGGGCAGGTTACCGAAAAAGAGGGAACCACAGAGAAATCTAGAAAGGCTACCATTCAGAAGTAAAGCCCATACCTCAGGAGTAAGAACTTCGTGCTTTTTTTTTGGGGGGGGGGCAGTCTCGCTCTGTGGCCAGGCTGGAGTGCAGCAGCGTGGTGCTGTGTTGCAGCCACCCCAGGAAACACCGGCAGGGGATAATACCAACAGCGCACTCACCAGAGGCAGGGAGTGGCTCACAGCCTCCAGAATGGGCCCAGCCCTCATTTTTTAATTTTTTGGAGACGGCGTCTCACTCTCTTGCTTAGGCTGTCATGCAATGGCGCAATCTCGGCTCACTACACCCTCCACCTCCCGGGTTCAAGCTATTCTCCTGCCTCAGCCTCCAGAGTAGCTGCAATTACAGGCATGCACCACCACACCCAGCTAATTTTTATGTTTTTGTAGAGATAGGGTTTCACCATGTTGGCCAGGATGATCTCGATCTCCTGACTTTGTGATCTGCTGGCCTCGGCCTCCCCAAGTGTTGGGATTACAGGAGTGAGCCACCACGCCTAGCCAGGACTTCAACCTAAAACTGTGAGTCAAACTGAAATAGACCCACTCTAACAAAGTCTAAAATCAGTCCTTAACAAAATCAAGATGATCCACCAGTTACTTAACTGCCAGAAAGAAATGTTCAACACTTTTCAGAGGATGGTGTCGTAATCCAGAGTCTCTACAATGAAGCACTCAAAATGTTTAGCATCTAACAAAAAATTATTAGACATGTAAAGAACAGGGAGCGTGACCCATTAATAAGAGAAAAAAAGGCAATCAATAGCAGCAAACACAATATAATCCAGATGTTGGAATTAGCAGACAAAAAGCATTAAAATATATACAAATATTAAAGGATTTAGTGGAAAGGGAGACAAAACGTGAGCAGATGGGGAAATTCAACATAGAAACAAAAACTTTTCAAAAATAATTTTGAAGGCCAGGTGCAGTGGCTCATGCCTGTAACCTCAGCACTTTGGGAGGCCAAGGCGGGCAGATCACCTGAGGTTAGGAGTTTGAAACCAGACTGATCAACATGGAAACACCCCATCTCTACTAAAAATACAAAAAATTAGCCAGATGCAGCAGCACATGCCTCTAATCCCAGCTACTCGGGAGGCTGAGGCAGGAGAATTGCTCGAACCTGAAAGGCAGAGATTGTGGTGAGCTAAGATTACACCATTGCACTCCAGCCTGGGCAATAAGAGCAAAACTCTGCCTCAAAAAATAAATAAATAAAAATTTAAAATAAATAAAAATAATTTTGAAAATTACGTATGTATTTATTTATTTGTAGAGATAGGGTCTCCCTGTGTTGCCCAGGCTGGTCTTGAGTTCCTGGTCTCAAGCAGTCCCCCCAAAGTGCTAGGATGACAGGCATGAGCCACTGCACTTGGCTGAAATGGAAACTTTTAAACAGAAATTCTAGAACTGAAAAATCCAGAATCTGGAATAAATAATTTTTTGGAAGTGCTTAATAGCATATTAGACACAGCAGAAGAAAGAATCTATGAACTCAGGACAAGCCAACAGAAATTATCAAAACTGAAGCACACAGGGAAAGAATGATCAAATAAGACACAACAAAGCATTCACAAACTATAGGACAATATTAAATGAGCTAATATGCTTTTATTTGGAGTTGCAGAATGAAAGGGAGAGAAAATGGGACAAAGAAAATATTGGAAGAGGTAATGGCCACTTTCCAAAATGGATAAACTATAGCAACCCGTGGATTCAAAAAGCTCAGCACATCCTAAACAGGATAAATAGAGAAATACCATACCAAACCATCCATAATCACACTGCTGAAAGCTAAGGACAAAGAAAGCATTCTTAAGAATCAACTGGAGAAACATGGACACATCACAGCCGAGAGAACAAAAATAAGAATTATGGCTGACTTCCGATCAGAAACATTGGAAACCAAAGGTAACAGAATGATATACTTAAAGTGCTCAAAGAATGCAGAATTCTTCCTCCTGTGAAAATATCCTTCAAAACTCAAGGTAAAATGAAGACCTTTTCAGGAAAACAAAAACTGAGATAGGCCAGGTGCGGTGGCTCATGCCTGTCATCCCAGCATTTTGGGAGGCCGAGGTGGGAGGATCACTTGAGCCCAGGAGTTCAAGACCAGGCTGGGCAATAAAATGAAACCTCATCTTAACAAAGAATCTAAAAAAGTAGCCAGGTGTGGTGACACATGCCTGTTGTCCTCGCTACTCAGGAGGCTGAGGTGGGAGAATCGCTTTAGCCCAGGAGGTCGAGGCTGCAGTGAACAGTGATCACACAATTGCACTCCAGCCGGGGCGACAGAGCAAGACTGTCAAAACACACACACACACACACACACACACACACACACACACACACACACACACCCCAAATACTAAAGTAGGTTAGGGTTAGCGTTTAAATATATTCTTCAGGTAACCCAAATGGAATCTTAGATCTTTGGGAAGGAATAAAAAACACCAGAAATGGTAAATATGTGGGTGTTTATGAAAATTTATTTAAAAAACTACCAACTAGTGAAAGCAAAAATAATAAAGATGAATAGTGGTGTTTATAACAAAGCTAGAAATAAAACATATGACAACAATTGCACCAAGAGAAGGAAAAACATAAACGAAACTATTCTGCTCAAAGGTTTCACATATTATGGGAAATTACTATTTATTCAAGGCAGTGTATGATAAATTAAAGATAAATATTGTAATCTCTAAAGCACACTAAACAAATAAGCAACAAGAACGTTTAAACAAACAAACACTAAGCAAACAACAGGGAAGCTGAAAAGTCAATGGAGATGGTAAGTGTCACTGCAGGTTCACTGACTGTAAGAAATCACAGTGGTATCGGATGTCTGTAGCGGGGAAGCTGTGGGTGGGGGGGCCAGGGGCACATGAGAATTCTCTGTGCTTTCTCCTCAATCTTGCTGTGAACCTGAAACTCCTCTCAAAAATAAAGTCTATTAAAAAAAAAAAGAGAGAGCACATAAAAGACGATTCTAAAACACACTTAATCCAAAATGAGAAAGAAAAGTAAAAAACAAGGAACAGATTAAACAAATAGAAGACATAGAAAAATGGTAGACTTAAACCCGAGCACGTCAATAATTACATTAAATGTAAATGGACTACATGTGAAAAACAGAGGATATCATATGGGATACAAGAACAAGACCCAATGATATGCTCTTCTTTAAGTTTATGAACACTAAAATTAAGAAAATAAAAAGAATGGGGGGAAAAGCTATGCCGTATAAACACTAATCAAAAGAATGCTTGTGTGGCTATATTAATATCAGACAAAGAATACTTCAGGACAAATAATATCACCAGAAATAAGAACATTTCATTTTAAAAAAAATCAATTCATCAAGAAGAGATCATCTAAATGTACATGAATCCAGCTTCAATACACGAAGCAGGCTGGGCGCACTGGCTCACGCCTGTAATCCCAATACTTTGGGAGGCCAAGCCCTGAGGATCACTTAACTCAGGATTCTGAGAACAGCCTGGGCAACATAGCAAAACCCTGTTTCTATAAAAACATACAAAAATTAGACAAGCATGGTGGTATGTGCCTGTAGTCCCATCTACTCGGGAGGCTCAGGCGGGAGGATCGTTGGAACCCAAGAGGCAGAGGTCGAAGTGAGTTGAGATTGTGCCACTACACTCCAGCCTGGGCAAGAGAGCAAGACCCTGCCTGGATGGTTAATACTGAGTGTCAACTTGATGGGATTGAAGGACCAAAGTGTTGTTTCTGGGTGTGTCTGTGAGGCTGTGGCCAGGGACACTAACATTTAAGCCAGTGGACTAGGGGAGGCAGACCCACCCTCAATCTGGGTGGGCACCATCTAATCAGTGCCAGCGAGGCTAGGATAAAAGCAGGCAGAGGAACGTGGAAGGACGACGCTGGCTGAGTCTTCCAGCCTCTGTCTTTCTCCCGTGCTGGAGGCTTCCTGCCCTCGAATGTTGGACTCCAAGTCCTTCAGCTTTTGGACTCTTGGACTTACACCAGTGTTTGCCAGGGGCTCTCGGGTCTTCCGCAGACTGAAGGCTGCACTGCCGGCTTCCTACTTTTGAGGTTTGGGAACTCGGACTGGCTTCCCAGCTTCTCAGCTTGCAGACGGCCTCCTGTGGGACTTCACCTTCTGACTGTGTGAGTCGATACTGCTTAAGAAATTCCTCTTCATATATACATCTATCCTATGAGTTCTGCTCCTATAGAGAACTCTAACATATTGTCTCAAAAATATAGATAGATAGATAGATAGATATACACATATATGAAGCCAACACTGACAGAACTCAAAGAAGAAATCAGGAACTCCACCATCATAACTGGAAATTCTAACACTCCTCTCTGAGACATTGACAGAACAAGCATACACAAAAAATCAATAGCAGGCTGGGCGCGGTGGCTCACACCTGAAATCCCAGCACTTTGGGAGGCTGAGGTGGCTGGCTCACCTGAGGTCGGGAGTTCAAGACCAACCTGACCAACATGGAGAAACCCCTTCTCTATTAAAAATACAAAATTAGCCGGGTGTGGTGGTGCATGCCTGTAATCCCAGCTACTCAGGAGGCTGAGGCAGGAGAATCGCTTGAACCCAGGAGGCCGAGGTTGCAGTGAGCTGAGATCACACCACTGCACTCCAGCCTGGGCAACAAGAGTGAAACTCTGTCTTAAAAAAAAAAGAAGAAAAAATCAATAGCAATATATAGTGTTTGCAGCAGAGACTATGAGAAGAGAAGGCGGAGAGAGACACTTCAATCTTTTGAGAAATTGTATTTTAAAGAGAGCAGGACAGGTGCAGTAGCTCAGGCCTGTAATCACGCCTGTAATCGCCGGGGATCACGCCTGTAATCCCAGCACTTTGGGAGGCTGAGGCAGGTGGATAACGAGGTCAGGAGTTCAAGACCAGCCCGGCCAACATGGCGAAACACGGGAAAACTCTGGCTCTTCTAAAAATACAAAAATTAGCCAGGCGTGGTGGTGCACGCCTGTAATCTCAGCTACTCAGGAGGCTGAGGCAGGAGAATTGCTTGAACCCGGAAGGCAGAGATTGCAGTGAGCCGAGATTGCGCCATTGCACTCCAGCCTGGGCAACAGAGCAAGACTCCGCCTCAAAAAAAAAAATAATTAATTAAAATAAAATAAACATCATGTGCTGATAAGGAATGATCTCCCAAGACAAAGTGAAAAAATGCAAGGAAATATTACGCTAAAATCTTTGAAATAAATAAATAAATAAATAGGCTGGGCATGGTGGTTCATGCCTGTAATCCTAGCACTCTGGGAGGTCAAGGCAGGCAGATCACTTGAGGTCAGGAGTTCAAGACCAGCCTGGTCAACATGCTGAAACCCTGTCTCTGCTAAAAATACAAAAAACAAAATTAGCTGGCGTAGTGGCCCACACCTGTAGTCCCAGCTACTCGGGAGGCCAAGCTAGGAGAATTGCTTGAACCCAGGAGGTGGTTTGCAGTGAACCAAGATTGCACCACTGCACTCCAGCCTGAGTGACAGGGGAAGACTCCATCTCAAAAAATAAAAAAAAGTAGGGGGAGGTTGGGGAGAGTAAGTATATCGTATGTAATTGCCAACATACACACATATAATTTGACAAATTGTATTTTAAAGAGAGCAAAGAATTGAGCAGTGGCTGGATTGGGATATGAGACCAAGGGTGGATTGAGATGGGAGAATCCACACCGTGTGTTTGTGTGCTGGGTGGAGGGGCTGTCCAGGAAGGGTGGACCCAGGAGGGATAGGATCTGATTATATCTATATAAATGTGTGTGTGTGTGTGTGTGTGTGTGTGTCCCTGGAAAGAAATACATGAGAAACCAGGGCGTGGAACTGGGTAGTTGAATGACAGAGTGGGAGGGAGGAGAAAGATAAGGAACCATAAGTAAAAACAAACACAGAAGGTAAGAGCCAGCATTTCACAAACAGCATCCGCACTGTCTCCTTCCTGTTCCCTTTCCAGTACTACCGCTCATCCTCCAGACAGACGCGTTTCAGGAATTCCGCCTCCAAAGGCGGAAGGGCATTTCAGCCCCACTCAGGCCGGGTGCAGTGGCTCACGCCTATGATCCCAGCACTTTGGGAGACTGAGGCAGGTGGATCACCTGAGGTCAGGAGTTTGTAGCCAGTCTGACCAACATAGAGAAACCCCATGTCTACTAAAAAAAAAAAAAAAAAAAAAAAAAAAATTAGCTGGGCATGGAGCCAGGTGCCTGTAGTCCCAGCTACTAGGGAGGCTGAGACAGGAGAATTGCTTGAACCCAGGAGGCGGAGGTTGCGGTGAGCCAAGATCGCGCCACTGTACTCCAGCCTGGGTGACAGAGTGAGACCCCATCTCAAATAAATAAATAAAAATTTAAGAAACCCCACTCAATAATCTGACCATCAAGTAGGCTAAGTGGGTAAGAGGTATGCTGGGGCCAGTCCTGGGGCTCACGGGTAAGTATGTCTTTTCTGCTTAGGATGGAGATGGAACTACCACACTCAGAAGACAGTTTCCAACCAACGATTCACCATTCCTGTTTTCAATCTGTTGACATTTAAAAAATATTATCCATTTTTACGTTAAAACACTAAGAGCCACCGACGCTGACTTTCATCATTCGTGAGCACGCTGTTTATAACTAAATGAACGGAAAAAAGCTGAGGGTCAAAATGTGAGCTGATAAAAAGTGGACAGATGTCACCTTTCCCCTAATACCTCAGCTTTTATTACCATCATGGATGTCATCTTCTGAAATAAGAAGTCGGCTGCAATGTATGGCCGCTAACTCCCGTGCTGGGCGCGTGGGGACGGACGGGTGGGGGAAGCCTTTGCTCAGCCCTGGGCCACCAAGGTCCTGGCCGGGCTGCTCTCCCGCCGCCTGCTTGCCTGTGTGAGTCCAGCCTTCACGCCCCGGACTTTAAACACCCTGGGCAGCTGGCCAGGCCCTGGTTTTGTTTGCAGAGTTGCCTAATCTAATACTGGTATTTAGCAAACAAAGCCCACACGAGGGAGAAGGAGGGCCCTCTTGCCTCTTCTGGGCTCCCAGGGGTCTCCAGGGGACCCAAGAAGCATTGTGAGGTGCCCCAAAATTTCATGGCCAAATAAATAAACTCGAGTTAACCTTCTCTGTGGTGGACAGGGAATCCTCAGAGCGAGGGTTACAGGGCCAGGCCAGCCCATGCAAGGAGTCCTGCTAGGAGAAAACGGGTCACTCCTTGGGGGGCTGGCCCGGGGCGGACTGTGGGGTGGGGAGGGCTGGCCATGTGTCACTGACACCCCTTCCTCAGATGCCCGCTGCTGCCCCGCATTGTAAGAGCCCGTGGGCCATGCATTCTTGTGGCCCACAGGCTCTACGATGCGTAGAGCTCCTGGCTCCCTCCTCTCATCCAGATGCGTGATCCCAGGAGCTCTGAAATTAAACAGATGCATTTGATGGCGACCTGCCCTTCACCCAGCAAGACACTCCCGAAGTGACAAAGCCTTAGCTCGGAGGTGGGTATCGCCCCTTCATGGTGACCTTCAGGGCCAAGGTTGGAGATCCTGGAGGGCCTGGAGCAGAGGGGCCTTCCCACAGGGCTCCGATCAAACCCTCATCCCCTGTCATGGCTGGTTCAGTTCCAACCCGTGTGCCCCCTTGGAGATCACCTCCAGCCCCCGCTGCAAAGTCTACCCACCCACCCTCCCGAGGAGCTCGTGCGTCTTCCGGGCTGCCACAGAGGGGAATGCGCACCTGGGGAGGTCAGGCGGGGTCACGGGATTGGGTCACAGCTGCTTCTCTTGGACTGGACAGAGCAGGTGATACACGGGCCAGGAAGGAGGACGGAGGCCCCTCGACACGCACAGGCTCCAGGAACCGGTTCCTCACGTCAGACCCAGGCCCTGCACTCCCCGAGGGCCCAGGATCCAGACGCTTCTGAAAGTGCTTTCCTTGCATTTCTTAGTAGCAGCCAATACCGGACTGACCCATGTCTACTGTGCTGTCCAATGTGACGGCCACCAGCTACAGCGGCTATGGAAAGGCGCCCATTCGGAGTTGAGATGTTCTGTAAGCATAAAACGCTTTATGCACCACATTTCAGAGACTTAGTGCAAAGTCACAACGTAAAACATCTCATTCATAATGTTTCCTTTTTTTTTGAGATGGAGTCTCTGTGGCCCAGGCTGGAGTGCAATGGTGCCATCTCTGCTCACTGCAACCTCCGCCTCCCGGGTTCAAGCGATTCTCCTGCCTCAGCCTCCTGAGTAGCTGGGATTACAGGCGTGTGCCACCATAACCAGCTAATTTTTTGGGTATATTTAGTAGAGACAGAGTTTAACCATGTTAGCAAAGCTGGTCTCGAACTCCTGACCTCAGGTGATGTGATCTGCCTGCCTGGGCCTCCCAAGGTGCTGAGAATACAGGCATGAGCCATCACACCCAACCTTATTAACAATGTTTTCTGTTGCTTATACATTACATGATAATATGTTGGACATATTGAATTTAATTATTAAAATTCACTTTCCATTTCTTTTTCCTTCTTAAAACATGTGACACCTAGAAAATTTTATTTTTTATTTATTTATATTTTTTAGCAACAACATAAATAAATAAAATATATTTACTTATATTTTCTTGCTCTGCTGCCCAGGCTGGAGTGCAGTGGTTCAATCTCAGCTCACTGCAGCCTCTACCTCCTGGGCTCATGAAGCCTCAGCCTCCTGAGTAGTTGGGACGACAGGCATGTGCCACTATGCCCAGCTCATTTTTTTTTTATTTTTAAAGTAGAGACAAGGTCTCACTATGTTTCCCGGGCTGGTCTTGAACTCCTGACCTCTAGCAATCCTCCCGCCTCAGCCTCCCAAAGTACTGGGATTATAGGTGCCATACACTGCTCCCAGCCTAGAAAATTTTAAATTACATGTGTGACTTGCATTCTTTCTTTTTCTTTTTGGATACAGAGTCTTGCTCTGTCGCCCAGGCTGGAGTGCAGTGGCCCTATGTCAGTTCACTGAAACCTCCTGGGATTACAGGCACGCATGACCATGCCAGCTGATGTTTGAGATAGGTTTCGCCATGTTGGCCAGCCTGGTCTCAAACTCCTGGCTTCAAGGGATCAGCCCACCTCAGCCTCCCAAAGTGCTGGGATTCCAGGCACCCGGCTGACACATTATTTCTATGGGACGGCGCCGGTCCACTTGGCAACGGTGGAAGCCATGTTTCTCAGAAGCCCCTTCCTGTAGGTTTCAGGGCAGAGTTGTCAAGAGGGAAGGCACCCGAGATTTGGGAGGCAAAGGTGACGCTGGCCTTGCTAACAGCACCGACCCCAGCCCACCCCAGACCCTTCGCTGCAAGCTCACAAAAGATGTCAAGCACCAAGTTCCTTCCGCAGACGCCACCCCGGCCCCTCCGCAGATGCCACCCCGGACCCTCCACAGACGCCACCCCGGCCGCTCCGCAGACGCCACCCTGGCCCCTCTGCAGACGCCACCCAGGACCTTCCGCAGACACCCCCCTGGACCCTCTGCAGATCCCACCCCGGCCCCTCGGCAGTCCTGCTTGGCCTCTACCTGGGCCATAGCTGGGTGGGACCTGACTCCTAGAACACATCCTTCACTCCACGACAGACCTCATGGTTCTGGCTCCGTGTTCAACCCCATCTGATCCCCAGCTCCCCCAGGCCTCTGGAGGCCGCATCCATCACAGCTGAGAAGGTGAAGGCAAAGTTCTTAAAACAGCCGGCCGCAGCTCGACAGCAGGACGCCTCCTTCCCAGCCCTCTGCGGCCCGGTTTCCTCTCCTGCCCACCACCCCTGGCTGCTCTCTCTCCCTTCACTGCCCACTTCCCCTCACCCTCCTGCCTGTCTGCTGCCTCCTTCCTTCCAGTCCACAAGCCGCTCACCTCCCTGCTGCCTTTAAAACACCAACATGGCAAAAGCCAAAACCACCCTCCCCACCACAGTCAAATTTTAAGACACATCTGCACTCCCTTCTTCACCTCTGGATCCTATTTCAACACCAGGGACTGGCTTCTGGCCCACATCCCAGAGCCGCTGGGGACAAGGCCACCAATGGCCTCGTTTCCAAATCCCCTCCCTCTTTTCAGTCCTGCTCCACCCGACCTCAGAGCGGAGGTGGGCACGAGTCCCTCTTCCTCTGCCCTTTCCCTGAGACACCCCCTTTGCCATCCTCGTCACTGACCCTTCCTGGTTCCTCCTCCCTCCTCCGCCCCCCATCCCCACGGTCCTTACGTTGCCATTTCCCAGGATGCTGGTCCTAGACCCCTCACTTTATGCCCCCTCTGGGTAAGGCATTCATGCCAGGACTTATTTAAACTACTGTCTCCAGGCTGGGCACGGTGGCGCAGGCCTAGAATCCCAGAACTTTGGGAGGCCAAGGTGGGTGGATCACTTGAGGTCAGGAGTTCAAGACCAGCCTGGCCAACATAGTGAAACCCCATCTCTACTAAAAATACAAAAATGAGCTGGGCATAGTGGCGCATTCCTGTAATCCCAGCTACTTGGGAGGCTGAGGCAGGAGAATTGCTTGAATCTGACAGACAGAGGTTGCAGTGAGCTGAGATTGCACCACTGCACTGGAGCCTGGCAGCAGAGTGAGACTCTGTTTCCAATAAATAAATAAACAGGCTGGGTGCGGTGGCTCACGTCTGTAACCCCAGCACTTTGGGAGGCTGATGTGGGCAGATCACCTGAGGTCGGGAGTTTGAGACCAGCCTGACCAACCTGGAGAAACCCTGTCTCTACTAAAAATACAAAATTAGCCGGGCATGATGGCGCGTGCCTGTAGTCCCAGCTACTGGGGAGGCTGAGGCAGGAGAATCGCTTGAACCCGGGAGGTGGAGATTGCAGTGAGCCGAGATCACACCATTGCACTCCAGCCTGGGCAACAAGAGCGAAACTCTGTCTCAAAACAAAATAATAATAATAAATAACTAAATAAACAAACAAACAATTGTCTCCAAAAGAATGGCTCCCCCAGCTCTGCCTTTCCAGTGCTGCTAACTGGATGCTCTCTGCAGGACCCCATGCTCAATGTGTCCAAAGGGAAACTCATCACCTACTGACGGTCTCCCAGTTCTCTATCTCAGGGCGCAGCCAAGGCCAGAGGCTCATTTACTCATCTAGGTCACAGGCTTCCTGTTCTCGAAGAGAAAATCTCCCTCCGCTTCCTCCCATTCATGCCTCTTCACATCACTAATTTTTTTTTTTACAGCTTAGCTTGGCCATTACCCTCCTCACACCCGGCAAGATTCTGAGCCCCTCTAGGTGGCTGTGTGTGTCGGTAGTCTGTGGGTTTTCATTACTGCATACTATTCTAATCTTACGTTATACTACAGTTTCTTTATCATAAAATGAGTTGGAAAGTGCTTTCTTCTCCATTCTGGATTTGTGTAGGGTTGAAACTAATTTTTCCTTGAGTGTTTGATGGAATTCACCAGTGAAGCCATCTGGGCCTGGATTCTTTTGTGTGTGGGAAAGTTTTTAATCAAAAATTTCATTTCATTAATAGATATAGGGCTGTTCAAATTTCCCATTTCTCCTTCTATCAGTTTTGGTAATTTGTGCCTTTCAAGACCTGTGTCCATTTTATCTGCATTGTTAGATTTAAAGGCAAAATGGACTCAGAATGTTCCCCTGCTATCCGTAAATGCCTAGGACCTGTAATGATGCCTCCTTTCTCCCCAGTGTGGGATATTCTGGGGAGGTTGTGGTGCAGATGGAGAGAACCAAAGCCTAACCCTCCATAGCAGAGAATCCGTAGACCACACCTGCAATTGAAAAACAATGAAAAATATGTGGTAGAAATGTGATATTTGGAAAAATAGAGTTAAATACAAGAAGACATGGGCAAAGAGTTCAAAGTAGCTGCCTCTGGGGACAGGATTAGTGTGGCCTGGGACACAGTGGGGTGCAGGATTGGAAAACAGATCATTCCAAGTTCCTATGAAACTCCAGTTTGGGACTCTTTCCTGCTAGATCTCCCCTCACCCACCTGCTCTTCCCTCCCCCAATTCAGGCTGCACTGAAGATGTTTCAGTCCTTTTGAGAACTTCTCTCATCAACTCCACGAGGGACCTTGGCTTAGTCTGGTGGTCCTAATTGTCACACCCAATTCCTCTCCCATCTCCAGGGTGGACAGACATTGGACATCCCCCAGGAACCCTACCTTGGACCAGTGGTGTGCTTTGTAGGCTGGAAGCCCATAGGAGTTTTTTTTTCTTCTTCTCCCTTTATCAATATGACAAAACTACTTTAAATGACAAAAGTAGCAATTACCAACCAGGATGGTGGCTAATCACAGGCCAAGGCTGGCAGTTCATGAGGTCAAGAGTTCAAGACCATCCTGGCCAACATAGTGAAACCCCATCTCTACTAAAAATACAAAAAATTAGCCAGGCATGGTGGTGGGTACCTGTAATTCCAGCTGCTTGGGAGGTCAAGGCAGGAGAATCACTTGAACCCAGGAGGCAGAGGTTGAAATAAGCCAAGATTGCACTATTATACTCCAGCCTGGGCAACAAGAGTGAAACTCTGTCTCAAAAATAAAATAAAATAAAATAAAATAAAATAAAATACACTACAAGTGGTCACACAGAATGACAGAATTGAAGCAATGCAAGTCCTAAAACTTTGTCTTAAAATCTGTTTAAATGCAGGAATATGTTGGAACAGGAGGATTAGGGACTCAAAAGTGCCCCAAGCAAGCCTGAACAATTCCAAACCACTAGAACATTCTCTTGAAATGAAGGTGCGTTTGCTGAGTCCACACCTGGTGGGCACCTGGCACATAAGCAGCAGATCTTGGAATTAATGTTCATGTTCTGTGCAAGGTTTGCTCAAGGAGAAGTCATACAATGTGCTAATTTAAAGCTTGCCTATGTATCTATTAAAACCCACTGGAATTAAAACTCACTAAAGAATTTTGAAGGGAGGAGAATTTTATCTCCACTCCAAATCTCCAGATTTTGTTTAGAACTGCCAAGAGCGCGGTGATAATAAAAAGCAGCTGGCTTTTAGTCCTAGTTTTCTTATTGTTTTTTAATTGTTTGCAGTGCTGGGTCCGTGCTCTTTCTGCCAGCATACAGGTTCCTACTCCCACCGACTGCCCTTGTAAGTCACTGTCCTGGGCCAAATTTCCATGAGCACTCTGTCATACTCACTATCTCGCCTTAACCTGCCATTGACACTTCATTCTGTCTGAAATTCTGACAAAACTTACAGGCAATGTCCTCTACATTGTTGAAAACAACATACTTCAGCCGGGCGCGGCGGCTCACGCCTGTAATCCCAGCACTTTGGGAGGCCAAGGCGGGTGGATCACAATGTCAGGAGTTTGAGACCAGCCTGGCCAACGTGGTGAAACCCTGTCTCCACTAAGATTACAAAAATTAGCTGGGTGTGGTTGTGCGTGCCTGTAATTCCAGCTACTCAGGAGGCTGAGGCCGGAGAATCACTTGAACCCGGAGGCAGAAGTTGCAGTGAGCTGAGATCGCACACTTCAGCCTGGGCGACAGAGCGAGACTCTGTCTCAAAAAAACAAACAAAAGAAAACAACATATGTCTTACTTGGCGTTTTAGCGCCATGCAATCCAGTTGGCCGAATCCTCCTGGAAGCACTGTCTTCTCCTTTCCCACCCACCTCGCTGGGTGCTCCTTCGCAATGTCCTTTGTCCCTGTTCTGCAAGCATCCATCACACGCTGGAGCTCCTGAGGGCTTGGTCCAGGCCCTCGTTTCTTCTCAAATTCTACTCTCACTATCATAAAATCTGCCCCCGTGGTTTTAAACACATCACTTGTTACCTGGTTGCTAAAGCTGGAGACCCAGAAGCTACCCTTCATATCTCTTTCCCCTAATCTCTCTTTCTTATTTATTTATTTATTTATTTAGAGACAGGATCTCGCTCTGTCTCCCAGGCTGGAGCGCAGTGGTGCGATCAAGGCTCACTGCAGCCTTGACTTTAGGACTCAAGCAATTCTCCTGTCTCGGTCTCCTTAGTAGCTGAGATTGTAGGTGTGCGCTACCACGGCGGACTAATTTTTTTTTTTTTTTTTTTTTTGAGACGGAGTCTCGCTGTTGTTGGCCCAGGCTGGAGTGCAATAGAGTGACCTCGGCTCACTGCAACCTCCGCCTCCAGGATTCCAGCAATTACAGGCATGCACCACCATGCCGGGCTAATTTTTGTATTTTTAGTAGAGATGGGGTTTCACCATGTTGGCCAGGTGGGTCTTGAACTCTTGAACCTCAGGTGATCCACCTACCTTGGCATCCCAAAGTGCTGGGATTATGGGCATGAGCCATCACGCCCAGCCCTAATTTTTATTTTTATTTTTTTGTGGAGATGGGGTCTTGCTATGTTGCCCAGGCTGGTTTCAAAGTTTCGAACTCCTGGGCTCTGGTGATCCTCCGGCCTCCACCTCCTAAAGTGTCAGGATTACAAGCCTGAGCCACCATGCTTGGCCCCTAATCTCTGCATGAAATGCATCTCACTGGTTTTTCTGTTCTCCCTCAAAAACACATCCAGACTCTACTTCCTTCCTTCCATCTGTCTGCCCCCATCCTCACCCAAGCCCCTTATTTCTTACCTGGACAATTGCAGCTGCTCTCCACTACTAATTCATGTGACCCTGTCTCCATCTGCAGCCAGACAGGCATTTCTTTTGTGATGCCAACCTCACCGTGGAATCCTCGGCTTCTAACCTCTCCCAGCGTGGCTTACAAAGTCCAACATGCCCTGGCCCCAGGCTGCGCCACCTCCTCTCACTGTGCTCCAGCCAGTCTAGGGATCCTGGGCCCCAGCTGTGCTAAGCAGGTCCCTGCCTCAGGGCTCCACACGGGCACGCTCCCTTCCCTGTGCCTCATGAACTCTCCTCAGTCTTGCTGGATGCAGACCATCTGCCTCTTTCTCAGCTGAGTCTCCCCTGTCCCACGCTGACATCCACTACTAGCGTAGCTCAGTGAGGGCAGCAAGAATGCCGCCCTATTTACCATACCTCCATGCACCCAGTACCAAGCCTGGCACCCAGTACGTGCTCAAGAGCAGGGGCTGGCAGTGCCTCCCTGTTGCTGGAGGGGCACAGGGTTAGGTTCTGCAGCAACACAGTCACCCATGCTGTCTGGGAACAACTAGGCCTGACTGGGATGTGTGATCGCTGTGGACAAACCGTGGAATTGAGAGTTGCCTTTCTGCAGCCTTAGCCAAACTTCCCAGAAGCCTGTGTACCCCGTAAGCGTCTGGGGAAAATACACCCAAAAGGCAGGAATTTTCCCGTTAAAGTGGCCCTGGGAGCTGTTTCAGCACCCGCCCCCTCCCAGTACCCCCCCCTCCTGTCTCCCACACACTCCCTCCCCGGGGTGGGGGGCGGGGCTCACTTGCCCAGGGTTTCCAAGAGCCAAATTGCTCTAGATTCATACATTTCCTCCAAGACCCATGACCTTTTTGTGCTTTTGAGTCAGACCAGAATAAGCATGAGGTGTGAAGTTTTATGAGCCCCTGGGAACTGCTTACACCGGGTGTGCTGCTTGGGTAAGACTGTGGGAGAACAGGGTCTGGCTCCTCTCAGCGACAAATGGGTTGGCCCCGCTCCTGGGCGTGGGGCAGGCAGCTCTGTGGTGTGATTGTTCCAGTGTCAAATCCTTCTGAAGGTCCAACTGGCGTATTTGGAGGAGGCTTAATTAAGGCCGCTGTGCTCTTTCTGCTTTTTCCTTTCTTCTAACTTTGTTTACTTTAAGCACTTACTGCAGTTCCAAAGGATAGAGCTCAAGTTAGCGGCTGCCCCTCCGGTCCTTTGAAGATGCAAGTCAGTCCCTTATGCACACAAAAGAAGACCCTACAGGACTTAATTCAGTCTACAGAGTTCCATCTGTCTATCTTTGCTGCCTCAGAGAGACGGTATGCTTTTGCTTCACATGTTCACAGAACATTTATTTATTTATTTTAGATGGAGTCTGGCTCTGTCAACCAGGCTGGAGTGCAGTGGCTTGATTTCAGCTCACTGCAGCCTCCGCCTCCTGGTTTCAAGCAATTCTCCTCCCTTAGCCTCCCGAGTATCTGGGACTACAGGAGTGCGCCACCACACCCAGCTATTGTGTTTTGGACTTTTAGTAGAGATGGTGTGGGGGGGTCTCACCATATTGGCCAGGCTGGTCTGGAACTCCTGACCTTGTACTCCGTCTGCCTTGGCCTCCCAAAGTGCTGGGATTACAGGTATGAGCCACCATGCTCAGCCACGGAACATAACTTGGACAAAAAGAAAATCACAACAGATTTTTTTTTTTGAGTCAGAGTCTCACTTTTGCTATCCAGCCTGGACTGCAGGCTCACTGCAGCCTTGACCACCCCGGCTCAAGGGATCCTCTCACCCCATCTCCCCAAGTAGCTGGGACTACAGGCCCGCACCACCATGCCTGGCTCATTTTTGTATATTTTGCAGAGATGGGATTTTGCCATGTTGCCCTGGCTGATTTCAAACTCCTGAGCTGAAGTGACCCCCCACCCCACCGCCCCTGCCACCTTGGTCTCCCAAAGTGCTGGGGTAACAGGCGTGAGCCACTGTGCACAGCCTAGATTGTTTTAGAGTATAGACATCTTCAAGTTACGTTTATTTACTGATCATAATCCAATAAAATTCCAAACACCAATTTAAAGGAGATAATTTGGCTGGGTGTGATGACTCATGCCTGTAATCCCAGCAATTTAGGAGGCCGAGGCAGGCAGATTGCTTCAGGTCAGAAGTTCAAGATCAGTCTGGCCAACATGGTAAAACCTGTCTTTACTAAAAATACAAAAAATTAGCTGGGCGTGGCGGCACACACCTGTAGTCCCAGCTACTCAGGAGGCTGAGTCAGGAGAATCGCTTGAACCTGGGAGGCGGAGGTTGCAGTGAGCTGAGATCATGCTGCTGCACTCCAGCCTGGGCTACAAGAGCTAGATTTCTTCTCAAAAATAAATACATAAATAAAATAAAATAAAAAAGGAGATAATTATTTAATATTTGGAAATTAACAAGTAGGCAATCCTTAGATCAAAGAAGAAATTAAAACAAAATTAAATACTACATAGAAAGCAATAAAAGGAGAATGTTCAATACCAAAATCGATGAGACAAACCAAGCACCAGAGGAAAATTTAAAACCTAAAATGCTATTATTATTCAAGAAGAAAGATGAAAAAAACACAACACTACAAAACAAAATACTTACCTTAGAAAGCAAGAAAAGAACAAGAAAATAAGTCAAAACAGGCCAGGTACAGGGACCAAAATATTAAAGATGTAATCAATAAAATAACAAAAACAAGGTAGCAAAGAGAAGTACATTTCAAACTGGTTCTTTGAAAAGAACACTAACATCCTCAAAAAGTTTAGTTATGAAAAAAGTGAAAACATGCAAGATAAGGAATGAGAAAGAAGAAATAACCAGATATAAGAGGCCTTAAAATAATGTTAAGAGAATACATGCAACTGTGCCAGCAACACATTTAAAAAGTTTAGAGAACTGAATGATTAAAAAAAAAACCAAACGTTACCAGAATTGACCTATGAAGAAATGGAAAACTTGGATAGTCCAATAAACAGAGTAGAGTGTGGGATGCTGATTAATGGACACTATTGAAAAGAGTTCTAGGCTGGGCACAGTGGCTCTTTGAGAGGCCGAGGCAAGAGAATTGCTTGAAGCTAGGAATTTGAGACCAGCTTTGGCAAAAAGCGAGAGACCCTGACTCTACCAAAAATAAAATAAATTAGCTGGGCATGGTGGCTTGTGCCTGTGGTCCCAGATACTCGGAAGGCTGAGGCAGGAGAATGGCTTGAGCCCAGAAGTTCAAGACTGCAGTGAGCTATGATCACACGACTGCACTCGGTCTGGGTGACACAGTAAGACCTTGTCTCTTACAAAAAGAAAAAAAGAGAGTTCTATAACTTAAGGGTTTACAGCCCACTTTTATCCAAGCTTTGACAATCAGAACAGAAAATTCTGAAGTAATTTAAGGACTGTAAGCCAAATGGTGGAAAGCTCCCCAGTCCATTTTCTGAAGGCAGCATAATTTTAATCCTAAAGTCTGATAAGAGACCAGCGCAGTGGCTCATGCCTATAATCCCAGCACTTTTGGAGGCTGAGGCAGGCGGATCACTTGAGTCCAGGAGTTTGAAACCAGCCTGGGCAACATAGTGAGACCCCCATCTCTACTCAAAATAAAAAAAATTAGCTGGGCATAGTGGCACATGCCTATAACCTCAGCTCTTTGGGAGGCTGAGGTGGGAGGATTGCTTGAGCCCAGAAGTTCAAGGTTGCAGTAAGCCAAGACTGAGCCACTGCACTCCAGCCTGGGCAACAGAGTGAGACCCTGTCTCAAAAGAAAAAAAAAAGGTTACTCTGAAAAAAAGAAAATTATAGACCTCTTTCACTTAAAAAACGCCAAGACTCAAAATATTAGCAAAAAGCCAGAAATACATCAAAGAATAACAAACGAACACATTTCATCCAAGTGGAATCCATTATTCCAGGGATTAAGACTGGTTCCATATTAGGAAATATAGCAACGTGTTACTTAAACGAAAGTTAAAGGAGAAGAAACAGTATAATAATATACGGTTCATAATAATAGATGCTGAAAAGGCATTTGCTGAGCAGCAAATGCTGTTTCTAACAGTAAATGCAAAGCCAACAAACAAAACGATCATGGTCAAATTTGTTGCTGGGGAAACGCAAGATAAAGTAACAAGTAACAGGTAAAGTATCTGTACCCATCAGACAGGTAAGAGGCGCAGGGCAGTGGCACGGAGATGGGTGTGCCCTTCACACTCCTGCCACCACTTGGAGAACGTCATCTGGAATACATCTCCTGACTAATCAGCTCCCGGGAAGCGACTGCATAGAAATAGAGCTGGTGCGTGAATGCATACACAGGAGGGCATCCGTGGCAGCGCTGATCTTGGGGCAGGGTGGAAAAGGTTGGAAAGCAAAGTGAATGCCTGTTAAAGCAGGAATCGGTGAGTAAACTATAGAACATTTTCACCATTAACTATCATGCAGCACTTCAGAGAATAAGCTAGAGGGATACCAGCCTGAGGAAACAGTGAGAAGAGCAAGTGGCAGAAGTGTGTTTAATAGGATTCCATTTTTGTAAACCCAAATGTTAGAGATCTATGAATATGTGTATCTGTGTATCTGTCTATAATTATATAAGCATGGTGAAAATCTGGGCAACATGCAAGGTTATTCGTTTTGAGGTACAGTGGATGGAATAGAGAGGGGTGATGTATTGGGGGGAGCAAAGAGGGAAGACTAATTTTAAACCGTGTCAATAGGATTATTCAACAGTGAGTTCCTTTGTTTTTTTAAACGGAATCTTGTCGTCCAGGCTGGAATGCAGTGGCGCAGTCTTGGCTCACGGCAACCTCCGACTCCCGGTGGACGCCATTCTCCTGCCTCAGTCTCCTGAGTAGCTGGGACTACGGGTGCACACCACCACGCCCGGCTAGTTTTTTGTATTTTAGTAGAGACAGGGTTACACCATGTTGACCAGGATAGTTTCCATCTCCTGACCTCGTGATCCCCCTGCCTTAGCCTCCCAAAGTGCTGGGATTACAGGTGTGAGCCACCACGCCTGACCTCCTTTTTTGTACCTGGTCTTGCTCTGTCGCCCAGGCTAGAGTACAGTGGTGCCATCATAACTCGCCGCAGCCTTAACCTCCTGGGCTTAAGTGATCTTCTTGCCTCAGCCTCTCAAGTAGCTGGGACTGCGGGCATGCATCACCATGCCTGGCTAATTTTTTTTTATTTTGTAGAGACAGTGTCTCCCTATGTTGCCCAGGCTGGTCTTGATCCTCCTGTTTTGGCTTCCTAAAGCATGAGGATCACATGCCCTTTCTTTGGTGTGTATGATTGCTTTTATCACGCCCCCAGTCAGACAGCCACAACTTGGATGATCTTCAAGACCTTTGCAGGTGTGAGTGAAATCTCACTTCAAATTTCCTGAATGTGTGTGCTCTTCCAGCTTAATCCAAATTTTAAGTAATAATAATGAACACGCTTGGGTCTGTGTCCGGGAAGCACTTCAGGGTTCTTAGGGTCTTGGGATGCAGTGTCCAGTGAACATCGAGAATCTCCTCCAGTGCTGGAAACCACACTCTTGGTCTAAAGAGCTAGCATGGAAGCTGTCTTCGCAGTCAACCAATACCTTCAAGGCAGCATGCTGAACTTGGCGGAGGCAATGGAAGATCATCATACACACACCCTTGCGGTGCCAATGACATCCCCGTGCCCTGGAGCGCCTAGCTGGTTCAGTGCATCCGGAGCCCCTGAAGAGTCTAACTGTGCTCATTTGGGGGTTGTTAACCACACCTCCCACTGTCTCTGCCACTCAGTGCTTTGGTCTGGAAAGCATAGCCCTTCCCTTCTCTAGGCCTTTGGATTTCTGTTGCCATTTTCTTTTGACTGGCTCTTGCCCAGTTCAACGGGGCAAAGGTGGAGGAGGTATTTGAATAGCTGAGGGGAACATTTCTTGATTAAAGCCAATTCTTTGCCGATTCTACACTGAAGCTGTGCAGCTAAATGTGGCCGGACAAAAACGCAACCGCGATGGCCATTCCCACTTTAAATTCACGGTCATCAACCTCAAATAGGCCCTTCATGTCACCTGGCAAACATACCATACTTCTCTGGCCTATTCACTTTCCCGTTATCCTACAGGACTGTGCACCTTCTCTCTCTCTCCAGATCGCCATCACTTCCTGCTCTGTATTCATTCTTGCCTGATGTGCGAACACAATCATCCGAATCTCAAGCTCTCCATCTCCACTCATCTTCCCGGCCTGCCAGGCCCTCTCCTCCCTTCTGTGCCTCTTGAATTTCTGGTCAGTTCTCTCCATGTACGTACAGCCAGATTCCTCTAGAGTTGCTGGTATTTCTCTCCAATTTCCCTCCTTCCATTTTCCTTGAATCTACTCCAACCTGGCTTTCACCTCCAATGTTCCATTGAAACCGCTCTCAGAAAAGTCTCCAGTGACTTCAGCGTTGCTAGGTCCATTAAAAATTGCTGGTCCTCATCCCCTGACTTAGCAGTAGCACTCAACAGTCTTTGAAACCTTTCTGGCCTCGGCTTCCAGGATCCATCCCCTCCTGCTGTCACTGTCTCTGGATGATCCTGGTGAGTCTCCTTTGCTGTTCCTTCAACTGCCTGAACCCTAAGTGTGGCTTTTGTCCTGCTGGAGCTTGGACCAGGGACCTCAGAGTGGGCTGAGCAGCAGCCAGTGCAGTGCGGAGACTGCCACTTACTCTTGGGAAGTTGAGACCGATCAGGCTGTGGGGCTGCCTCCCTGGGCTTGCGGGAGAGGCCACATTTTATTGTGAACATTGTACTAGGTTTGGTATGTGTCACTGTTGATAGCTCTAGAAGCTATGGATCACCAAGAGACCAGAAGAAAACAGAGGACAAGTTTGGGAAGTCCACAGAGCATTTTATTCCACAGGAAGAAAAGTGACGACTCTGTTATGAGAACCAGACTCCAGAGTCTTAACACACTGGTGACTGTAACAGTGCTTACATAATAGAGAACCAGGTATTTTTAGAATTTTATCAAGCAGCTACTATGGTATTTTGAGGCACAGATGATACTTACAAACGAAGTGGCCCTGGAGCCTTCGGAACACTGAGGTGAGTCCCCACCAAGCAGCAAGACACTCTAGGATTAGGGGAGGGGCCGCTTGTCTGTTACCCACTGTGTAGTGGCCTTTCAGGGAGCACAGAGAAGCAGCGACAGCCAGAGAGTGACACGGGTCAGCCAACTGTGCTGGCTCAAGGGACTGGGTGGCTTTGGAGAGCTCCTTACCCAATTTCCCCTTATTCATTTATTTTACTGTCCTCAGAGATGAACTGTGTGTTTGAGGCAGAAAGGAAAGCGGCAGAAAGGATCATAACCAAGTCTGAGACATCGCTGGCTGAACAGCCGCTTACAAAGAAACCGGCATCGAGGAGCCAGGGGCTTGCTTCCTCCAAAGCTTTGGATGTTTTCCTGGTGAGAACCAGGAGGGGATGTCAAATGCCCCTGAAACCTGGCCGTGCCTGGCCCGGGCTGCAGTGCAGGGAGAGCTGAGAAGTGGGGCGGCCAGCAGCGGCCCTTCTACCTCCCACCCAGCCCCACCCCATTGGTCTTTGGATTCCATTTTAACATCTGCCTCTCCGAAGGGGCAAATGTCAAAGTGCTTGGTTGTGCAATCACAGGCGATGGGCAGCTATTTAAAGAGCTGCTTAAAATTAGAAAGGAGCCCGAGGAGGGCATCTGAACACTTCTCTGGATTCCTCCTGAAGCAGCAGCCCACAGGGCAGCCCACAACTAAGCTTCCCGCAGTCAGACCTGAGAATACCCCAAGCTGCTGCAGCCCAAAGCAGATTCTTTAGTAACCCTAAACTCCTTAATCTCATCAAGAAATTTCAAGTGACTTTGTTCCAGAAGGCGACAGAAAGCTCACTGACACATACAATCAACCTTTCCGAGAGTCTCATCTTTTAAGAGATCATGATCTCAGGCAGTGGGTTACTGCTGACAAAAACCACAAGCCAAACTCGTGGGGGTGCAAGGAGGGAGGCTGAGGGGGAGCTAGGGAGGAGCTGCCACTTGGCTGCCTTCTGCTGCGATCTGGAGCAGTGCATGAGTGCTGATACAATCATGACTACCCCCCTGCAAGACACAAACAAACTAAAACCCACCCAATGCCGCAAAAGCCAAGTTTCTATTCTGCAACCCACTAACTTGGAGTTCAGTGAAGGCTCTCCAAGCCTCCGAGTTTAAAAAAGCTGATCCTTGAACACTAGGTAGCTAAAGCACTTGTGCTGAAGCTCCCTTCCTTCCTCTCTGCACGCGTGCACGTGGGTGCACGCGCACACACACAGACACACACACACAGACACACACACACAGACACACACACACACACACACACACAGGGGAAGTGGGAGAGGAAAGAGGTGAAGGAGATTAGCTTCATTTGTGTCTTGGAAGGATTTGGGTCATGAGTTATAAACACCAAAACCTTCCACGCATCCACTGAGTCATCCCAGACTCAGCTATATGTGACAAGGTTGTAGAAATTGATTAGCTTTATTAAAATAAAAATTTAAAAATCACAAGGTGAGTCATTCATTCCAAAGTGAGGCCTGTTTTCCCCTCTCCCTATTGGCTTAATCCTTATAGAAAAGAGAAACACCAAAAACAAGACCCAGGGCGCTCACACCAGGCCTTGCTCCTAGCCGGAATTTAAAACCAAGGATAAGAGATGCTTCTGTCAAATCTTGGTTCCACGAGAAGCTTACAAATACAGCTGTTTAATACTCCTATTTCATCCCCCTTTCTGGAACTCTCCCCCATCCTTTCTCATCCTGGGGTTACCATCCCTGTGTCCCCTCGGGCTGTGGAGCTGCGATGCCCGCATGTGGCTTTATTAAAAAGAAAAGTGTCCCAGGGCTTTGTTCTTGGTGCCCAGGAAGAAGGGCACGCTTATGTGGATTTCTATTTGTTGCAGTAGTTCAATGGGATTTTTCTTCTCCTTCTCAATCAACAGAGTTTACCCATGTTTCAAACCTCTCTAGTAATAACCTGGGAAAACTGAGAATGCTGATTTGCACATGTGTGGTAACGGAACACAGGTTTCCCTCCAAGTTTGCTTAAGACTAGTTAGGAAAAAGCCGAACAGGTAACTTACATCATTTGTGAGAATCTAAGCACTCTTTGTAAAATGGGGGTGAGAAATTAAAGGTGGGCCCCCAAGCCTCTCTCCTAGATCCTTCTGAAGGGCCAGTGCCCGTCCTGGGTGGCGCTGCTCACAGCCCAACTGGACAGCCACGATGTCAAAGGCGTCCCTCCTCAGTCAGAGCTCTCACCTCAACTCACTTTCCTGGGAATACTTTAGTCTCCAAAACTAAGACGTAACTTTCTTTAACTTTTAAGAATGCCTTTCTATAGACAGTATCCTGAATTAGACATGTAGAATTAGTGCAATAGAAGATCCAATATAACTTTATATTACTTTACAGTTAACAAACCTTTACACACAGCACAGGCCCTGTTCAGAAATGTTCCTATATATTTACAAACACATAGTTGTACATATATACATGTTAACAAAATACAGGGCAATCTAAAAATTAGATTCGTCTCAGTACATGTTTTTAAATGTTATTTAACCGATACCTTTAAAAATTACTTCCCACAATCTAAAATAACTCCCTGCCTCACAAATTAATATGATTTCCATTTGTATTTTTCCTCATGAGCATTTACTTTCCCTCATTCCTTGACAACTTCCCTAAAGCCGACTCTTCCCTAAAGCTCGGCCCCCTTTCCTCCAGGGTCTGGCAGCGGCGGGAGCGCGTCTGGGCAGCAGGGGCCTCAGGAGTCCAGCTCCAGCTGCTCGCGGTTTTCGCTGAGTCTCAACATCAGCTGTTGTTCATAGTAGAGGCTCTTTGCATAGTTTATTTCTTGTGACAACTTGACAGCGAGGACCTCAGATTTCACGTGGACCTAAAGAGGAGAACAGGGTGAGTCACCTACCCTCAGGGTGGGGAGACCCAGGAGTCAGATCCACCCAGGCAGTGGCTCCTGGCCCAGCTTCATCTCAGGGTGGGATGGGTGCATGTCAAAGAAACAGAGATGCCAGGGCCTGCTCCTAGTTCACCCGTACTCACAAGTCTCGGGTGGGGTCCTGCAATCTGTCTTTTCAAACATTCCCCAGGACTGTGCAGCCAACTCATACTCACCTGACATTTGGGACACCCCAGAACTGATCTGCAGAGGTGAGACCAACAGCAAGAATGTGGGATTCACATCTAAGGTCTGGTGATGGCCGATGAAGGAAGAATAATCAGCGAACAAAAGCCTGTAGGTCTTTCTTACCACAAACACCTCCCTGCCTACCTGCTTAGAAAGGGGCAGAGGTATAGTGGCCGAGGCTGCCCACCTGCTACAGTGAAGGGATCTGGAGAAATACACTTTGGTGTGCTTGCTGTCTTCATCAGCCAGCTCTAACTGAAGCCAATGGCCCCGGGGGAGACTTGCACAAGCCCAAATGCATTCCTGAGCAAGGGGAGGTCAAAGGACTCCAGAGGAGAGAGGCCCAATAAGGCGAAGCAACTTCTGATCCACAGAGAGAGGAGAGGTGGGCAGGCCCTTTTGATTAACTTATCATTCTTGAATTTGAGCATCAAAATCCTGGCATCCCAGGTGAGAATGAGCAGGACTAACACCTGGGTGCCATGACAAGCCACCAGGGCAGACTGGCCAGAGACAGCACAGCGAGGGGCTCTGCAGCTGGTGTCAAGCGACTTGGACTTGAACCCCAGCTCCCCAAGGTCGGCTATGTAGCCTTTTTTTTTTTTTTTTGAGTTGGAGTCTTGCTCTTGTTGCCTAGGCTGGAGTGCAATGGCCTGATCTCGGCTCACTGCAACCTCCGCCTCCTGGGTTCAGGCAATTCTCCGCCTCAGCCTCCCAAGTAGCTGGGATTATAGGCATGGGCCACCACACCTGGCTAATTTTCGTATTTTTAGTAGAGATGGGGTTTCACCATGTTGGTCAGGCTGGTCTCGAACTCCTGACCTCAGGTGATCTACCTGCCTCGGCCTCCCAAAGTGCTGAGATTATAGGCATGAGCCACTGCACCCAGCTGGCTATGTAGCTTTGAATGAATAACCTGACCTCACCAATAGTGAAGTGGGGATGACAGCAACACAGTTCTCAGACAACCCACAAGACACCAGTCCCCCAGGAACGTCAACAACTCTCAGGAGCTTTATTATTTAAAAGCTTTGTCATAACAATACCTGGTCCAATTTGGAGGCAAAGTATAATTTTATTTATAAGTACTTATTGCGCATGCTAAATACTACTTCTATGTGCAGAACAAGCGTTCCTGTTTCCAGCGTTAAGGAGAAACGATGGAGAAGCCAGTGGGAGCTCCAGCGTTTTCTGTGATTCAGTGCACCGAAGAATACCCATTGAGGAGCAGAAAAACCCTGTGTGTTGTGTTAGCTGTTCCTTACCACCACCGAGAGTAAGTATCGGTCCCCTCACTACATCTATGGGTAGCTGAGGCACAAACGTTGTGCGGCAGTAACGTCCCCAGGGTCATCCATGGGCCAGCTGGGAGGGAACACAGCCCGGGTCCCTCCCACGCTCAGGACTGAGAGGCAGCACTTCCGGGAGGGCCCAGCCCGAGCTCCTGCTGAAGACGGGAAGCAGGGTGGGTGCACGGGGCCCTCAGGAGCCTGAGGACAGGCCCGCGCACTCACCATCGGCTTCTGGTGGGAAGGGCCTGGGATGGACACTCCACTGCTCGTGCTCACGGCCTTCTTGGTCACCTGCACGTACACTTTGCCATGGTCTTTGGAGACAAGGCAGTGGTAGAGGTCATCGTATTTGACTTCTAGGAAAATGGCTTCTCGGTCCACGTAGTCTCCGCTTTTCAGGAAGTAAACCGCCTTGGAGGAGATGAGCACGCAGTAGCTGTCAATGTTCTCCACGGCGATGAAGCTGCAAGGCGAGATGGGAACACAAGAGTGACAGCCGCGCTCCACCCTGCGTCAGTGGAGGCCCACGGTGGGCTCTGTGGCCCGGGGCCTGAGTGCAGACCCAGACCCCACCGTTCACTGCACCTTGGGCGGGTGGTTTCCTCCTGCAGAGCTTCAGCTTCCTCTTTTGTAAATTAGGACAGATGTGAGCCTGGCCTCAGGGGACTGTTGTGAGGCCCATGGCCATGGCACCCCGCACCCCTCCACAGGACGCTGGAGAAATGTCAGCTGGTGATGACCACCACCCATTTCAACCATAGAAATAATTTTACATCCTGAAACTGTATCTTGTGGGGTATTTGCATGTTTGGATGGCTTAAAGCTTACAGAAAACTGTAACAATGCTCTACTGGACACGACAGAAAACACGATGCCTTTCAATGTGAAACTGAAGGAGAGCTGGAACCATTGACTGCCTGGCAGAGGGGAGGCAAACATGAAGGGGCGACAGGACGTGGCTGGGGATGATGAAGGCTGAAGGGGAAAAAGCAGCATTAAACAGGTTCAGCAGGCCGGGCGCGGTGGCTCACGCCTGAATCCCAGCACTTTGGGAGGCTGAGGCGGGTGGATCACGAGGTCGAGAGATAGAGACCATCCTGGCCAACATGGTGAAACCCTGTCTCTACTAAAAATACAAAAATTAGCTGGGCATGGTGGTGCACGCCTGTAGTCCCAGCTACTCGGGAGGCTGAGGCAGGAGAATTGCTTGAACCCGGGAGGCGGAGATTGCAGTGAGCCGAGATCTCACCACTGCACTCCAGCCTGGTGCCTGGCAACAGACCGAGACGGTCTCAAAAAAAAAAAAAAAACAGGTTCAGAAAATGGCACACCATGTAGAGACGGCCTGGAGTTCAAGCACTTGCATGCCTGCATCTACTTCCTTCCTCCCAAAGCTCAGCATGTCTGGGGACAGGGCACTCCTGTCCACTTCAGGTTCAGAAAACTCTCAGAGTCAGACAGCATTTTCTTGGGTGAAGCTATCATCTACATTTTTGAAACTATGAGTTGTTACTTCAGCAGTGTTAGAGCTACTCCGAAAAAACCGAGTTCCTCTATCATGGAGCTCACACATTTAAAGTATAAATTTATGCATGTCAAACCTCTCTGGCCACTGAATGGAGACCAGTGAACCTTGGGAACAGCGTGACAGTTCCCTAGGCCTGGCTGCCTCGCCTGCATCTTGTGACAGCCCTTCACAATGGGGCTGCAGTGTCCAGGGACAGCAGACAAGGATGGCAGGAACACTAAAGGCTGACGACAGAGTGGCGATCGAGCTCCCGCTGCCAAACTGAACTGCTCAGAGCCAAGCGCCACCTGGAAGTGCTGTGAAACCTAGGTCCAGAGCTGCACTGTTCCCGGGTCCTCTGAAGGAGGCAGAAGCCCGGGGGGTCCCCTGCCTGTCAGGGGAAGCAGGCTGTTGGGCCCCTGATCACTTGGGGTCTGTGAGGACGCACACCTGCTCTCTCAACTTCTCTAAAAGCCCATCCCCTCCCCGCAAGGATCACAGGTTCCAACCTCTCTGTGAAGCCGTCCCCACATACTCCAGCCCCTTCTCCACTTTTGAGCATTTAATTGCGATGCCCCCAAAGCATAGCCAAGCACCAACTCGTTCTTTCCACGTGTCCTGGATAAGTCTCTCTGCCTACGAGGTGAGCCCCGTAAGTGGGGTCCGTATCTCACAGCCCCGTGTCTCCCTGAGCACCCCATGGAGTTGGCCACCCCATCAGCACTCAGTAAGTATCTGCCTTGTTCCAGTTGCCATTTTAATTACAGACACCTGTGACAAAAACTGGGGTTTATTGTTCTATTCTAACTGGTTGGCAATGCCAAGAATGTAGACTTGTAAAGTCTCAATGCCAGAATTAGAAAGACCCGCAGCCGTCAGCGTTCAGGCCACTTGGCACAGACGGTCTCACATCTTGCGCTCTGACAGCATTGAGCAAGGCATCGTCACTGAATAGAGTTAGATGGAATCTGAAATAGCTGGTCTAGGGAAGAAGGGAGGGCACGGGGACAGACAGAAAGACAGACTTAGAGGGATAAAGATGATCCTGACACAGAGAAGAGGCGACATGGTGCCAGCCAGAACTGACAGGGACCCGAGCTAAGATCCTGGAGCAGCCTACACTCCTGACCACTGGTGGGCCTGGTGCACAGTCCCTGAGGCCATCATGGAGTTGGCCACCATGACTGGGGTGACAGCAGGAATGTGCATGAAAAATCCAACTGAGATTTGAGGTCCTTTCCTCTAGGTGAGCATAGCACATACACTTCCAGCCCCCTGCCCAGGCCTTCCCCCGCCCCACACTGGGCACTCGCCATAGCTAACATTTGCATGTCAGCCAAGGGCTTTCCGTCAGGGCAGCTGCCCTCACACCTAGGCCAGAGTGGCCGACGCGACCAGTGTGCTTTCCAACCCGGAAAACTTCTACGGGCTTTAACACAGACTCTTCCAAGAGGCTCCAGATGCTACAAGTCCTCCTTTAGGCCAGAACCACTTCTGGAGGAGGGTGGCTTTGAGCCAGGATGCCCTCTGAAAGGTAGAGAGCACAGCGAGGGAAACACAGGCCGAGCGGCAGGAAAGCCCGGCCCGTTGGCTGACTCTGGCTGAGTCTGCTGTCTTCCTGGGAGCTCAGATCCCTTCATCTCTTTGATGGAGAGGGAAATCCCTGCCGGCTTTCTTTACAAAGTGAGAACAGAGGTCAAAGAATTCCTGGCCATACAGAAAGGTAAGCGGAGGAAGGCTGTCAATCCCATGGACCTTTGTCCTGTAAGTCCAGGGCCCTGTGCATGCCCTGAAGCTGCTACTGATAACATAGTTTTGGAAATTTGCAAGAAATGTTCTAAAATCTTTTCAAATCAAAAGCAGATCAGAGCCAAGGGTATGGCTGAAGGAAGGAGAAGGGAGATAGTGAGGCCATGGCTGGAGCTGGCAGTGACCCCAGGGACCAGGTAGCCACAGCCGTGTCCCCATCGTCCTCCTCTGGCTTTCCTGCGCCCACAACGGCCAGGACTTTGGGCTGCATTATCACCGTTATTATTATTAATTTTAATTTATTTTTTACAAAATGTGGCAACCCCATCAAATAATAATTAAACAGCTCCAGACCAGACCCCTTATCTAATGGAGCCTGATCCCAAACTTGTTACTCCGTGAGCGAAGCACCAAAGCTCGGGGTGATAAGCGAAGCCTGGCAAACACAGCAGGCTCCCCGCCCGCCCGTGCTGCCCCTGTGCGCCCTCCTCCGTTCCCGTTCCCTAAAGCCACAGGCCACTGCCCTCCCTCACCGGCCTATTCTCCCAGGCTTTCCTTTGCCTCACCTGAGCTTCTGGTGCTCACACTGCTTTGCAGTCTCGACCCGGGCTCTCCTCTCTTCACTGTCCTTAGAATCAAGCTTCCTGCAAGGCCTACTTTTGGTCTACAAATGAGTGACTGTTGGAAAAACCTCAAGGGAAGAATGCCACCATGGTCTCAGGTGGTCCTGAGCACACTCCTTCTGTTCTCTGAACTGTTATTAACTGAGAGGAAAGGGGAACAGAAAAGTGCAGCCAGAAACACACAGCATCCAGATGAGCTTTATCCTTCAAATCTGAGACCTAGAGAAATCACCCAGTATTTGGCTGACACATTTTAGGTTGCTGTAGATACTATAATTGATTCTATTTAAAAAAATAGGATTTTTATACTATTCTTAAACCTCGGTTAAAAGTTTTAACTCTTGGGGCGGAACATGGTGGCTCTCACCTATAATCCCAGCACTTTGGGAAGCTGAGGCGGGAGGACTGCTGGAGCCCAGGAGTTCAAGACCAGCCTGGGCCACATGGTGAGACCCCATCCCTATTTAAAAAAAAGAAAAAGTTTTAACTCCCCTTTAAGGAGAGAAAGAGGATACTCTGGCCTTGGGGGTCAGTGTTAGAAAGTTTCTTCTGAGGGAAGGGAAGGCTGCGGCACTGTTAAACCCTTTTCCAAGATGACAGGTGCTAAGAGTGGGTGAATCTGGCAAAAGCCAATGCCACCAAAGTAGACCCCACCATAAGCCATGAACCACAGGGCTGAAGCAGACCCACCATAAACTATGACCACCGGGCATTCTCAACAGCAGCCACGGCAACACTGACAGCAGCTTCAAGCCTCCTCCGGGGCAGGTAACAACGTCCTCCCAAATCACACAGCAGCCTTGCCAGGGGAGCCAGCCGCCCTGGTGCCAGTCACCTCTGCCTCTCACTCTGCCCAGAGTTCCCCATCCTGATGTGTAGAACCCCATCGGTCTACTCTGCAGGGCCACTGTGATGGTGTGAGCTAATCCACGTGCCCCACACAGAAGAGACCCGAAGTTAATGGTGGCTCTTCTGTTGAGAACAGGTGCCCAGCTATCCCGAACCCGTGGGGATGACCCCTCCTTCCCCCACACATCCACTCATCAGCAGATTGGAAAGAAAGACGTCCCTCTAATAGCCCCATGGAAAACAGGCTCATGATCAACTTCTCTCAGGGAGAAACTTGCCAAGTAACCATTTCAGCCACTCTACTTGACTTTTCTCCTGCTTTTTTTTTTTTAAAGCTATATTAACTCATTTATATACCTGATTCTACTTCCTCTGGAGTCATTTCAAAATCAGAAACATTCTGAGTTGCTTGACTCAGTGCTCCTGGAACAGACCCCTCTACCCCTAGGTGTTACCCCCACCCCAGGTCCATCTGTGTCCCCGACTCTATGGGCTCAGTGTCGCTCTGAGTGCCCGGCCCTCTTCAGGGCAACTCAGCATCCACTGGAGGGCGGCTCCTTCTCCAACCTTTGCCCTTCAGCACCCCCAGCCTCAGCTGATGGGATCCCCATCAACCAGATACTATCGTATCTGTAGGTACTATAGTTGATTCCGGGCAAGGAGCCCAGAGCCTCTCTCAACTCTCCTCCTCACTCAGATTCCACCCTAGCAGTCTGGGGATCCACTGGCACTGCTTCCTGAATACCCTCCAATCTGTCCCCTTCTAGTCATCGCTATGGCCACTGTGTCCAGGCCGCTCCACCTTCTCCCTGGGCAACTCCAAGGGCCTCCTAACTGGCTTCCTGCCTACAGTTTCCCCACCTGCTGCTGTCGAGGTTTGATTTTTAATGAGTAGGATCCTCTCCCTCACAATCTCACTACCACCTATGGGAGAGGCAAGCTCCTTGGCATGACCACGGAGGTCAGTCTTCAGCATCCAGCCTGGGAACACACCTTTCCAGCCTCTGCTCCTTCCCTCCACACGTGCTACTGCTGCAAAAGGCTGACCCCGAATTCTCCAGAGCTGTCGTGATCTCTTCTGCCCCGTGTCTCTGCCCAGCACTGTGCTCTGCACATGCGCCTTCTCTCCTTGGCACATTCCTCCACCTCCCGCAAGGTCAGGTGACTCATCCAGAGCCTTCTCTGTGAAGTCTTCCCCGGCTTTCCAGTATAAATTAATTACTTCCCATCTGTGGGTCCGTAACACGTTGCTCACACTTCTATTTTAACAGCAATATATGTTACAGGTCATTGGCAATACAGTGTCTGCTTCCCCTGCTATGCACTGAGGACAGAGGAAATTTCTTACTCACCCTGGCACATAGTAGGATTCAATAAATGTATGCGTGAGGGTGTCTCAGAAAATGACACTGGCATTGCGGCAAGGCAAGGAATTTGCCAGCATACAGGCAACTTTGGATGCTGGACACACATTACCAGTAGGAAAGTTTAAAACTTCTCTGATAACTCCCGATTTAGCTGATTAAAGATTTGGCAAACCTTTAGCTTTATCAGAGGAGCTGAGCCATCTGCCAAATGCAGGTTTTAATTCAGGGGCATATTGAAAAATGCCTAAGTCTGTAAATGTCAATAGTTACTGATAGATTATTTCCTGGCTTAGGAAATAGAAGCTAATGAATTCTATTCCATTCCTCAGAAGGAGGGATTGTTTTTATTTGGAGACTGTCTATGTTACCATAAGGTTTGTATTTATAATTATATGCCATTAGAATCAGTATTATATGGTGTGCTCAATAATTTTCCTGATTTCTCTCTCTCTGTGAAATTTCTCAAGAAGAGACAAGATACAAAAATCATAAACAGCACATTTACTAAGTTAACAAGAAAAGAGACTTTTACTCTTGACTTTGTTTTCTTCTATATTCTTGGATTTGCTAACCATGCTTATAAGTTTCTTTTTGAGATAGGGTTTCACTTTGTCACCCAGGCTGGAGTGCAGTGGCATGGTCTCAGCTCATTGCAGCCTCAACCTCCCAGGCTCAAGCAATCCTCTCACCTCAGCCTCCCAAGTAGCTGGGGCTACAGATGTGTGCTACCATGCCTGGCTAATTTTTGTATTTTTTGCAGGGAAGCGGTTTTGCCATGTTACTCAGGCTGGTCTTGAACTCCCGCCCTCAAGTGATCCTCCCACTTTGGCCTCACAGCTCTTTGGGAGGCTGAGGTGGGAGGATGGCTTGAGGCCGGGAGTTCGAGACCAGGCTGAGCAACATGGTGAGACCCCCCTCCCCCACATCTCTACAAAAAATTAAAAGGAGGAATGACTTATTCCAGCTGGTGGATGTATAAGCTACTTTTATTTTTTATACTTTTCTGTAGTTAACAAAATCTCATAAATGTTACTTTCTAAAACTACATTTAAAAGTACAATTTAAATCGTCTAATTCCAGAGAGCAGTGATTAAAGCAGCTTCCTAGGTCACGTGGGTTGCTCATGAGTGTTTCTTAAAAGGTAGGAGCCACCCGACTGCTCACCAGCCTAGTGTGCACCATTATATGTGATGCAGTTTTAGAAATAAAATAGGTACCGTAAAAAAATGAAAATGAGTTTCTGGCTACAATGAGACATGAGTTAGAAGAAAACTTAACCATATAGGAGAAATTTTACTTTAACATCATCTTAACCCGGATCCTATTTCAAAACCAAAATTGAGAAAGATGGGAAGCAATGACAATTGTGCAACTTATCAGAGGAATATGTGATTAACTTGAAAGTGAAGCTTTTTCAGCTGGCCAGACCAGAAATCACATGTCGGTAACTATCTTTTTAATACTAATTAATTAGATAGAATGAAAAAATTAAATGCAACTCGATCTGGGAGAACAAAGTTGAAGTCACCATGGGGCTGGGGACTTTGTGGGGTTTTCACTCCATCGGGAAATAATTACACAATATTTTCCAGAAGTGAAACAGTGAGCCTAACTGGAAAAAATGTGGAAACATTTACTTAGAACAGTAGAGCAGGGTATTAAAGACCCTTTAAAGGGGTTAACTCTGGAGGAAAATATGAAAATAATTAGGTCTTTAAACATGTTTTTAATTACAAATCTAGGATAAAAGTCAGAGGTATAATTTGGTGCTCGTGCGCTTTTCCTGAAAATTTTCTTGCAAAGCGATGAGTGTAATGTTCACTTCACCCTGAAGACACAGGCTGACAACTGAGGACACTTCAGAGCACATTCGCCAGACTCCCTGATGGCTTCTTCCCTGTATACTTAAGAAGGCTGTGGTCACGTGCCTCCTTCAGCATTTACTGGCAAGACTCAACCCACAACTTGGGTGGAGACACATGGTTTTCATCTTTAAAGTCAAAATTCATTCATGCCAATATCTCTTCCTAGTTCATATGAATTTTGATTTTCATGAAATCAATTTTACTGATTTTGATTCCAGTTTTCAGCTCTCTCTGGCTCTGTTTTTCAACGTGTATATCTCATTGGGAGCAATCCTATGTTGCTGTACTATGCAGTTTCTTCTATTGCAAATGAATTTCACAGTGACCAGAGACGGTTCAACTTGAATAGAGGTAAGTTGGAGAGGAAAGTGGAAAAACAACATGCAATAATTTATAATCTCATTTAGCCTCTGACTAAAAAAAGCCCGGATGATTGGAACATGGACACATGTGAACACAAATGCTGAACTGCAGCTATCTGACTATATTTATTGGGCACCTATTAGATGCCAGGCACTGTTCTATGTGCTGAGGATTCTTTCATGAATGAACAGACAAAAATCCAAGCCTCCCAGGGTTGCCATTCTAGTAGACTCTGCACCACGTCCTGCCAGACCTGAGAAATGACTCTCTAGACCTCCCATCCAAAGGCTAAAAGTTCCAACTACAAAGCAGTATCAAGAGCAGTCATGGTACCAAATTCCTGCCCCAAGAAAGGCAGGAATATAAAGTCCTCCCTGGAGTGAACTGCATGGGCACTCTGGGCACTGGACTGAAACAGCAGAACCTATTAGTGACACCTGCTGTGGACAGAGTTACCCCTCCCTGCCAATTCACGTGTGGAAGCCCCAACCCCAATGTGACCATCTGGAGTAAGTAATTACAGCTAAATTAAGTCATAAGGTTGGGGCCTTGAGCTGATAGGATTAGTACCCTTTTAAGAGACACCAGAAGAGTTCCCTGCTTCTCTCTGCAATATGGGGACACAGTGAGAAGAGGGCTGTCTGCAAGCCAGGAAGAGAACCCCCACCAGGAACAGAATCAGCTGATGCCTTGATCCTGGACCTCCCAGCCTTTAGAACTGCAAGAAGACAAATTTCTGTTGCCTAAGCCACCCAGTCTATGATATAAATGGCAACCCAAGCAGACAAAACAACAAAATCCAACTCCATTATCAAGAGACCTTCTAATAATACCACAGGACTTACACAAGGCACATGTAGGGAGATCCCATTCTATCTGGCAAGCAACAAATACATTCTGGATTTGACTTTTGATATCCCCATTCAAATACTGCTATGAAACTATGAGATGAGATCTCCTTAACACTATCTTTAACAGTGACTCTGAAGACTATCCTGACAGCTGACCTTTATTCCAGACATTCATCCACCCACCAAAAAACACTCACTGCACCCAGAATCCCCCCAGCCTTGCTTAACCTTAAAGGAGACAAGTAAGCATCAGAAGAAATTCAGCTAGCATTTTGCTACTCACCAGACACAACTAACTGCTTTCTCTGGGCTGGTGGTTCTAACACCTATTCAGGTTATAGAGCACTTTTATGCTACAAGGAGCTCTGCAAAATATCCTAACATAGTGAAATATTTAATTCTACCATGTCAACTAGGAATAATATCACTAGCTGAAGATATGACAAGATCCCAGGTGTGTAAAGCTCCATATTTAAAGAGTAACAAAGCAATCTTAACAAAAATCCATTTCCAAAATGTCCAACTACTATTTGCTATTTGTTTTTCTGTTTTGTTTTGCTAGCATTCTGCAGCAAAAATAGGATATCAAAGTTTAAGAAATTTTTACAGGAGAAAAACCTTAAAATTGAGAACATTTTACTCCTTATCTTCTCTCTTTGAACAAAGTAGAATGAGACTGCCATTTTCTAGAAACAAAACACTAAGGCCAGGCTATGGCACACAGTTGAGTACCACTCCTTTGAGTAAAAGGCTGTTTACCATCAGTTATATCTAAAACTAAAACACATTTGGGGCAAGGAATTCTTTGACCAGATCTAAGGTCTGAGAGTCAGGAAGATAACTCAGATCAGATGGAAACTTCTCAGGCTCAAAAGGAGAAGAGGCAACTCAGTAGACCCATAGGGCTGGTTTCCCATGGTCTGACTTACAATTCGTCCTGCGTGTTGTCCGTGAGTTTGAAGAGCTGCTCCTGTCCTTCTGCCTGGCTCTCTGAGTATCGGGGAAGCAGCCCTTGGGGCCCTGTGCAGCAACGTGGTTTCCGAACCCTCTGCGCTTGAGTCCTAGACATGTAAATGGACAAAAAGCCAAGAGGTGACGTGTGTAGGTTAAAATGATTTTCCTTTCTCACTAAATTAAAAGCACTCTGTAATACAAGACATACTCCAAATCTAGTGAACAGAATTAAACTACAGTATTCCCTGTGAATGTGCCATGAAATAGTGGTTAAAGACCCTCACTGGAGTCTGAATCCTGCCTCTACCCTATTCTGGCTGTGTGATCCTGGATAAGTTAGTTGACTTCCTTAACCCTCAGTTTCACTCTTTGAACAGGATGATGACACCTACCTTACAGGACCGCTGTGAAGATGAAATAAAACAGTGCCCGCCAAGCCTGATCTTGGCCGATGGTGAGTGGCGCACCAGTGGCAGCTCTCGTTCCTGCCGCTATTACCATAATTGTGCCCCCCGGGCCACACCCTGTTTTTCTAGGCATCTCTGCAGGAGAGCCATCTTGAGATCTGTGATGGGTTTGGAAGAAAATCCTGGGCATTTAGTAAGAACACACCAACCCTTGAGACTTCTTCTAAGATGAGGTCAGTTGCTTGGGCAAAGGGTGAGGGACATGGCAATCATGCGAGGAGAAGAAAGGCCCCCTGGACCTGGCCCAGGCCAAGGCTGGGGTTCTGTAGTGGCTCAAAGGCCACTCAGCTGTCGGCAGCCCGGAGGAATTTGCTTTGCTATGGCTTTCAGGGTAGGCTGATGGTATCTTTTTCCACACACCATATACAGGGTAACTGATAAGTACTTTCTGGTACTTTCCTAGAAACAAGAGTGCACATTCGTCTTGGAAAAGCTGTGCATATTTCAGATGACTGATAAGAGTGCACTGGGTCTGTCCTCGGCCTTGTACTTGCTGTACTTTTTATTATTTGTTCTTGGAGCCCACTGAAGCAAAACACCCATCTCTAGCCATATCTAAAAGAGAGGGGAAGGCTTACACACTGAATCAGCACTTCAGAAACATGAACTAACAGAAGGTAATATAGATATTTGCTTACAAGGGCAGCAAGTGCTCTGGTGGGCAAGTCAGGTTAGTAATATGGACAGAAACTACCCCAGAAACTTGCCACAGGCCATGCAATAGGCCATGCAAAGCTGGGATAACTGAAAAGTGCTCCTGAATCCAGGTCAGCACTCAGTTCATCAGGCTGTGCGATCTGAAGGACAGCCCCATACTTTGGTGAGGTTTGATTATGTGCTGGAAAGACAGAAATCCAGCGATCATTTTAGAAAAGTTCAGTTACAAGGATGTCTTCAGTACTATTAATTGCACTCTTCAAGGGTAATATAAAGAGACTGTAGAGAAGTTTCAAAGAGTAACAAACCCATTGTATTTATATCACATACTCACAGACCCCGCCAGTCTCAATTCTTCCTTTAAGACATAGGCTTACAGTTGGCTGCTCAGAGCCCAACTACTGATTTAAAGTGGGAAGGGTGCCACAGGGACCACTGCTAATGCATCAGCAGAGGAGCCGGACAACTGATGCCGAAAGGACGCTTGCAACCTCTGCAGGCAGGGGGTTGAGGGAAGGAGCTTGGTGTGCTCCTTCAGGTAGCAGAGCTCTGTTCTTATCTCCCTGCCTAGCAAAACACCTTCTGACATTCCAAATACTGCCTGCACAGGCTAATAAAGTATGCTTCCCCCAAGGCCGTCCTGCTGACCTCTCTGCCAGGCCACATGGCAGAAGCCCAAAGACCTCTCCAAGAGGAATATGGCAGGGTCTGCTTCCTCATCACTTTCAATGTAAGGTTTGATTCAGACTCAACACATCTTCCCCAATCAACTGGGAGGCCTGCAGGCTCAAATTCAATATATATCCAAATCTGACTATTTCTCCATCTCGATCTAACTAACAAATGATCCCTGGATTTGTCATGTATCATGACAGTGGCCTTATAACTTGTTCTTTCCTTCCGTCCTTGTCCACTCTCCTCATGGCAATGAGAATGATGAGTTACATACATCAAGTGAGTCATCTGCTCAAAACACATTTGCTTTCCATCTCAGGTGGATAAGTATGTTATTTATTGCTTGGCTCCATGTGGACTGGAAACTCCAGGAGAGGAGGAATTTGTTTCATTCACTGCATTCCTGTGATGCAGAACAGTGTCTGGGTTATGGCAGAGCAGCAGTCAGGATAAGCTGAAGAAGTGAGTGAGTGCCTGGTGGCTGGCAGACAGTATAAGGGCCATTAATTGAGCTAAAAAGGAAAGGCGATATGCAAGCTTTGGTGGAGAGTTTGAAGATTAGGGATTTTGAGCACTAAAAGTAAAATCAACATTGAGGCAAAATGTGAACCAGCTAGAACCCCCTCTTCCTGAAAGAAAGGTCAAGGGTGTCTCTTGTTTACTCTACTGATCAAAACAAGGAAAGGGACATGAAGGCAATGTCCTGAAGCTGACACGGTTGACAGGCCTTTTCCCTCACACGAAGCAGTATTTCCACTAGTACCCAAAGCTGAGGAAAAACATGCTACCAGGAGGAGAACACTTGCTGCAGTCCTAAACTCCTCCAGTGGATCCGAGGAAGCCAGAGAAGGTGAGGAAAGGCGGCTTGTTTCTGGATATAAAAAATTAAAAATTACATCCCATGACAACTCCAGAACAGTTGAGAATGGGAGTAAACGCGCTCACGTTGTTGATCTTCTCACACAATCAAACAGCTTTCCAGTGTCAACAGTTATTTCCTGACTCAGTGGACTCCCTCAGAGCCTTCCCCAAATTTCAGTGATCCAACGTCACCCCCACTCCCAATACATTATTTTTTAACCTGCAAACTACAAACCCACCAAAAACATCAGAGAATACAAAAGCAGAGTGGCTGCCCTGGGGATACACACTATTTGTTTTGTTTCCTTTCTTGGCTGTCTTCACACAGGCCACAAACTATCTTCCCATTTCCAGGGTTCTCACTTTTTGTCAAGGACAAGGCTGGATTCAGTGCTCAGCACTGCTGACTGGGGAGCTCACTGTGGCATTCAAGGCTAATTTTTCACCTCAACATGGAAGAGTTCAACTTTACCCTAAAAGGAAACGTCTTCTGTTACAGTCTTATGAATATAAGGACTTCCAGAAGGCATACTCTTCCTAGAAGCAGAAAGCCAGATTAAAGGAATTCCTCCCCCCACTCCCCTATCACCTCATCATTGTCAGTGTCTGAAAAACTCTTCTTTCCTCTCCAAAGCTCAACTAAAATTTTACCTTCTCAGGTCCAAGTTGGTAGGCTGTGGGGTAGCGGGGGAGTATTCAAAGTCACTGCATATGAACAAATTTAGTTTCAATCTTAATCAAAGAATTACCAAAATAATTTAAAAAGCCACCAATAGGCTAGTGTTTTCAAACCTTGTAAGCCAGCAGAAAGTTTAACGTGATGTTCTTCCACCCAGGCCACTGTGTGATGATGTGGTTTTCTTCATCTATTGATGTGGCACTGTACATTCAAGTAGGCCTTTGAAACTAGTAAGACCATGTGACAGCAATCCTACCTTTGTCCATGCCCAGTGACTCAATAATACAGTGTGTCCACTTTTAAGTGACTTTCCTGTATGTTCCAGTGAGCCTATGAGTACCCAGAGGGAAAAGACTCTAGTCCTTTTTTTATTTTTAACTGGACTTTAGAACTGGACTAATCATTATCCTCAGTTCAAGGCCCCCCTCTCATCATTGGCCTCTCTTTATTTATTTGAAATAAACATCTGTGAAAGCAAAAAAAACTCCATCACTCCATCGTGGACCACAACTTGGTCTTCTGCCACCCTAAATCCCTATTCCTCCTTTACCGAAGGCAGCTGCTGTTCTGAATCTTGAGTTTCTCATTCCTGAGCTTTTCTTTTTCATGTAGTCTTAACACATTTCAAAGGACGCTCCAGTACATTCTTGTTACGTTCTTTGGGTTTAGTTTGGGGCTTTTGAAAAAGGATGTCACTGTCATATTGCTAAGATTCAGGCATTCTTTTGTGTGCAGCTATGATTAATTCACCATGTCTCTGCTTTATTAATATTCCACTGTATGACTATCCCATGATATATACATCTTCCTGTTGATGGCACGTGGGTTTTTTCCAGGTTCTGCTATTACAAATGATGCTATTATGAACCTTCCTGTACGTGTTTCCTGGTGAACTTTGAGAATCTATCTAGGGGGAATTTGCTGGCTCACAAGATACAAATGTTCACTTAACAAGATAATCTAAACTGTGTTCGAAGTGGATGAACTATTTTTACACTCCTGCCAATGAGGCATTTAAGAGGCCCTAGTGATCTACATCGAACACTCGGTATTGTCTAGGACAGCACTGTCCAATACATAGCCACTGACCATATGTGGCTACTGAGCATGTGAAATGTGGCCGTTGTAACTAAAGAACTGAATTTTAAATTTAAATTGTATTTTGGATAGCACTGGTTTAGATTCTTGAATATTCGCTGCTTGAATGGGTATTAAATGGCTTCTTAACGTTGTTCATTCCCATCTTCTCCTTTCAGCCTATAGCACAGTGGTATCCAATAAACAAACAAATAAATAAATAAAAGTGGAGTAGCTGTGGATCCTGCCATTGGCACTAGAGCGGCAGATCGACGTCTAAATGACTCTGGCCCACCGCTGTTAGACAGGCCTGCGGCCTCCCTGGTGGCTTTGCTCCTTTCCTCTGACTACCTTTGCTGTCACTTGGGCAGGGTCTTGATACCACAATCCTGGAGACAATGGATCACTGAACAAGAAGTGGCCAAACCCCACCCACCCACCTCTCCTTAGTCAACAGCATCTCTTATGAACCAACATTTAACCGAAGAGTCTGTTCAGCACATGCCTCCCTCCTCTCAGCACATGCAGCAATTCTGCCTCCACAAACCTTTGTTTGGCCAGAGGTCTGCGGTGTATTTAATTGCTGCCAGCTGGAGCTTGTCGGCCATGTTAAGCCCTCAGCTGCTGTGGTTTATAAATTTCACAGTGTATGGAAAGAAGCAGTCCTTCCAGTCAACCAGCTAATCCAGAATGTCAGCACCAAACCAACTTGAGTTTTGAACTCCATGAAAATGTCGGGGAGTCTGCTGAACAGCATGGAGGACTCTTCCCCCAGGGAAGGGGCTGTAGATACAGTGGCTGATACTCTGCAGATATCCATCCAGTGAGGACAATCAATACAGGATGTGCCTGCCTCTGACCACTGCTATCTGACATACACTAGAGGCCCAAAACCAATGATCAGAGTAATAACAACTCATGTCATTTTTAAAAAAAGCAACAGTAAATCCAAACAAGGTGACACAGGGAGATCTAGCCAATTCCACTTGGCTGATCTTGCCTTTCAGCTGAGAGTCAACAGCTAGCCAGGCATCAATTATTCATAGCTTATACGATGAGTATATCATAGTTCTATTAGTTAAGACACATGCTGTGCACACATACACATAACCCTACACAGCTTGATTTGGTTGAGAAGTCTGTCATGGACAGTGTCTATCAACCAAGTGATGTTCAAAAACAAGAAGTAAGTGAGTAAAAAGTGTATGTCAAACATGTGACGTTAGCATAAGAGAATGTTTATTCAACTGATGGCCACCATCTTCCTTAAGGGCTATGTGTTCTGAGGGCAACAAAGTGATGGGTTGGGCTTGCACTCACTTTATGTATGTGTCCATGGCTTTTGTTTTAATCAAGTATCTTACTGATATATACTGTGCTCGAGTGTGCACAACTGACTGAGAACAAAGGTCAACCCAGACTACCTCTTCCAATACTGGTCATTGATAATAGCTAAAAGATTGTCTAATCAAACATTTGTCATTTCTCTAAGAGAACCCCACAGTCTGTCTAAATAGTACTGTCTGCACTGGAGTAGATGAATTGGTGAAAAACCCTCTGGTATCCACAGCAGTACAATGTCTGCAAGCCCAAGAAGCCCACCATGCCATGGGCTACATCTATCTCGGACCTGTAGCTCCCACCATGCCATGGGCTGCATCTATCTTGGACCTGCAGCTCCCACCATGCCATGGGCTGCATGTATCTTGGACCTGTAGCTCCCACCATGCCATGGGCTGCATCTGTCTTGGACCTGTAGCTCCCTCCTCTCAGCCACATGAATCCACTTCTAAAGAGGAAGTGGAAAAACATTTCTTCTCCACAAACAGATTTTACTCCTTTCAGTGCAAACTGTAATCAGAGAAGACTCTACTAGAAGATGAAAATTTCTAAAGTTTGGCTCTGTTTACATGAGAAATTCTTCCCCATAGTTTCAAAACAAACAGAAATACATCTAGAACTCACTCAAAAATAGTATTCGATCTATAGGTGGGACAGTTTGGATTTTGAACACATGGAAAATAGGTTGGGTAGAAAGAAACCCTACGTTAGTAGAGATTAGTTCTTAAATGAAATTACTGAATGAGGATCCAAACTAGGGTAGCCAGAAAAAACGAGCCTACTTAGAGCCCTGAGAATGGTTTGTGCCTACCTCTTCCAGTCTCCTATTCAACTAACCTTTCCTGAACTATCATATGCATAGGCCAGCACTAGGCCCTGAGGAAGACCAGGATGAATTAAGTATCCAGGGAGTTTATGGCAATTCAATGGAGAAGAACAGAAACAGGCAATGAGACATAGCAGGGAGCACTAGGAGAGACAGGGAGCACTAGAGTAGGCAGTGTAATATAATGGCTGAGAGGATCGGTTCTGGAGCCAGGCAGCCCAGTGGGTTTGAATCCCAGCTCCACCACTTATGAACTGTAACTGTAGGCAAGTTATGTCACTTCTTGGAGCATTGGTTTTCTCATCTAAATGGGAGTAATAATGGGTTGTTGTGAGGAGTAGATAAGTCAATACATGTACAGTGCTTAGAACAGAGCCTAGTACATAATAGGCACTCAATAAAATGCTACCTATTCTTTTTATTAGTGCATTATGTAGAGTGTCATGGGTGCACACGAGGAGCCCTAGTTGAGGTGTCTGGGATCTAAGATGGGCTAGAGTGCAACATCCAACCTCTTGCACTTAGTTTTCCTACTGGGAAGGCTCACTTCTTCAAACTGAAGTATTTTCCTTTCCCCTTTGCTTTCTTGTTAACATCCCACTTACCTCTCCCTAGTGTTCTGAAGTCATACGTGTATAACACACATAAAATCCCACGTTGTGCCACTGCCATTGAAAATGTGAGAAATATGTCGATTCAAGAAATCATTAGAAATTATATTAATATTGTTAAGTTTTTAGCAATTTGACATCCAGCAGCAGGGACGACATTTCCTGGCTGAGCTTTCTTCCATCACTGGGATTCACACCTGACTTGTTTATAGGGGTCAAGGCTTCCCATAATTTAACACATGTTTTGGGGACCCCATGACACTGCAACTGTGACAGCTGGTAGGACTAATGCCAACAGATATGCCTATTGGGATTTAAACTCTTAAGACAAAAATACTCCAGATTTTTTTTTTTCTCAGTCAACTGCCTCAGGGGCAAGACTACCTGTTAATAGCTGGGTGGGGAGGGGCAAGGCAGTTACTTCATAAAGAATTCCAATCAAGTAGATCACCTTATAGTAAGAATAGATCCTAAAAGGCTTGGATCTCTTAGAAGGCCATAATTTTTGCATGCATTCTGGGTTTGCTTTGCTTTTACAAAATAGTAGACAACCTATAAAGTGGTTTGCAACTTTCAACATCATGGAAGAACAAGGTGCTCTACAAACGTAAGCTTTCTCTGTGTTCTAAGTAGAACATTCTGAGTCAGAGACCGCAGTGCTTACTGAAATCTGTCCAGGCATTATCAAATTCCTTGCTAACCTGTCACCTCTAATGCCAATTCCAAGATATTTCATATGGACCAAAATACACAATCTCTGGTAAGCTTTATTTTGTAGCTATTAAACACAAATGCTAATAACAACAAGCTGATTACACTAATAAACCAGACATTTTCACTTTTTTTTTTTTTTGGTTCAAATTATTTTCTGCCTTAGCCTCTGAAAGTGCTGGGATTACAGATGTGGGCCACTGTGCCCAGCCCAATGTTTTCAGATTTATTTCTGGCAAGTGATTACAAAATCTCTTTCATTTAATGTTTATATTATCTACCTACTCCCATAGTTGACCTATTTAAAAGAAGAGATGAAATTTGAGAACAAGGTAGTCTGGGTATATATCCAAAGGATTATAATTGTTCCGTTATAAAGACAAATGCACACGTATATTCACTG